>QEAP01000648.1:0-12880 GCA_006535975.1 Chytriomyces confervae | reverse complement strand
CTGATTTTAGAGTCAGCGAACATCGAGGGCAAAGAACAGGTGAAACTTGGAGTCCTCACCTTGGGTTTATCGTTCTTATCCACTTCAATCTTTTCCATTGCGTCGAGCACGTCCAATCCATCCGTAACTTTGCCAAATATTGAATGCTTCCCGTCCAGATGCGTGCATTGCTTGTATGTTATAAAACTGCACAACATTCAATTTACAAACCGACTGAGTGAAGAAATAAAATCAGAATAGAAGGCCCGCTTACAATTGCGAACTGTTGGTTCCAGGCCCTTTGTTTGCCATGGACAGAATACCGCGCTCATTGTGTGACAGACTTTTGAACTCGTCAGCAAACGTGTGTCCATAGTAGCTTTCTCCACCGCGGCCAGTGCCGGTGGGATCCCCAGTTTGAACCATAAAGTTTTTGATGGATCGATGGAAAATGACGTTTTTGTAATACCCTGCAATCGCACGTGTTAGTCACCGCACACGGGGGAGACAACTCAAAACTGGAATCACCCTTCTTCGCTAGCTGTACAAAGTTGTAGCAGGCTTTAGGCGCAACACTGCAAAACAGCTGAACTTCAATGTATCCCAGATTTGTTTTGATGCGGGCAGTTGCAGGATCTTTAACATTTGCGACCAAGTACTCATCGTCCGAAATCACGGCAGCTCTGTTCTTTGTAACAGCCGTAGCACCCATTGAAGTAAAAGCGCTGGCAGCACTGTTGTCGCTGTAATGTGCAGCATTGTAGGCATTCTTTTCCTTTGAGACAAATGAGGGCGTGATTGGGATTTGCTTCTCTGCTTTCGATGAATTCATGGCAGCCAAAATACGGGCGGTCGAACCCGTTGCATTAATTGTAGAATCGATGGCGCGTTTTCGACGCGTGGCTTCGTCTTCGGCAGCGTTTGCGGGTTTCGCAATTTCGTTGACTTTGTAGTGAAAGTCGCTGATGTTTCGATTTGTGATGTTGTGCGGGTCCTTTGCGCGTAGATTAAGAGTTCGAAAGGAAGAGGAGATAGAGAAAGATGACGGTTAATCCCGTGTTGCCTGGTGCTCGGCAAGATACAATGTCACCTGAATTGTGATCAGGTCCTTCCGTTTAAACGGTTCGTCTGTCATAAGATCCCGCCAACTCTTTGGCTTAATAATCAACTCATCAATGCTTTCGTATGCGTAGACATGGCCAGTGGTCGCGACAGCCACAATGTGTGTATTCTCTGAAAACACCTTGAATGTGATTGGGTCGTGGTATTTTCCCTCCGCGTTTTTGTGGAAATGGAGAGGGATTAGATCCGCTGTCGACAGCTTCGCGCCGGTGACTGGGTTCGTCCCATGTTTCTTGATCCAGGGGACAATGTGGACAAGGTCGAAGATGAGCCCGTCGCGCGTGCATCGTGGAACCTCGAACGGGAGAAGAGACAGAGCGCAGCTTAAGAAGGCAAGTTAGTACGTACGGGCTCATGCAATCGTGAATAAACCGCGGACACCGGCTCACCAGTCAAAGGGCAGCCGCTTGAACTCTCGTCCAGTCTTTCTGTTCTTGAATCCACCCGCGCCAAAGTCGAGCTGAGTCCACTCAGAGTGGGTGATGTACATCTTGTCTGTGTCTTTGCCCATTGAAGTGTTTGAGGAGAACAGCAGAGTGATAAAAGTAAACAGAAAGCTAAAGAGTAAAATAAGCAAAAATGCTCTTCAAGTCTGTTCTTCGCGCTGCCTCCACAGCACCGCGACTCTCGCTTCAGCCCTTCCTCCGCAGGGGTAAGCATCCAACCTTGCGAGGTACCGGCTATCTCCCTTTGTCCCTGACCCTCTCACTTCCTCAGCTTCGAACGCCCCGAGAGAGATCAGCGCAGAGGCCTACGCAGTCTCCACCCGCTGGTTTGTCCCCCCAAAGCTTCGCCAGGAAACGAAAGCAATCGGTGAATTCCTGTGCTTCAATTGCCGTCGCAATACGTTTCTCATCCCTCGAAATTATAAGAAATCCCACCTGACAGCGAAGTCACGCTCGAAACATACACCGTCAACTTTGGTCCTCAGCACCCCGCCGCACACGGAGTGCTGCGTCTCATCATGGAGTTGCGCGGTGAAATTATCATCAGAGCGGATCCTCATATTGGGCTCTTGCACAGAGGAACTGAGAAGTTGATCGAGTACAAGACCTACACGCAGGCCTTGCCGTACTTTGACCGACTGGACTATGTGTCCATGATGTGCAATGAGCAGGTGAAAGATATTGTTTTGGCGCCTCACCCCGATTCGATAAAATCCGGCATCTGACGTGTATCCAACACCGAAACACAAAAAGGCGTACTCTCTTGCCGTCGAAAAGCTGCTCAACATTGAAATCCCAGACCGCGCGAAATACATTCGAACCCTGTTTGGCGAAATCACCCGTATCCTCAACCACATCATGGCCCTCACAACCCACGCCCTCGACGTCGGTGCTTTGACACCTTTCCTATGGATGTTTGAGGAACGTGAGCGTCTCATGGAGTTTTACGAACGTGTTTCTGGGGCCCGTATGCACGCGGCGTATGTTCGTCCTGGAGGAGTGACCCTCGATATGCCCATTGGACTCATGGAGGATATCTACAAGTGGGCGCTTTCATTCAACTCTGGAATTGATCAGCTGGAAGAAGCGCTCTCGTATAACCGTATCTGGAAGGGACGGTTGATTGGAATCGGAAAAGTGTCTGCGGAGCAGGCATTGAACTACTCCTTTTCTGGAGTCATGCTGCGTGGATCCGGTGTTGCATGGGATTTGCGAAAAGAGCAGCCTTATGACGCATATGGGGATATGGAGTTTGATGTGCCCATTGGCACGAACGGAGACTGTTACGACCGATTCATGTGTCGTGTGGAGGAGATGAGACAGTCGCTTAGAATTATTTCCCAATGTTTGGAAAAGATGCCCGATGGTCTCGTGAAAGTGGATGACTACAAGATTGTCCCACCACCTAGAGCATCCATGAAGGAATCTATGGAAGCCCTGATCCACCACTTCAAGCTGTACTCAGAGGGTTACTCTGTTCCGGCTGGAGAGGTATTATCATTGTTCAAACTCAAGCTGCTGAAATATCTCACACTGTCAAAAATTCTTTTCAAAAACGCAGACCTACACTGCCATCGAAGCACCAAAGGGAGAATTTGGCGTTTACATTGTCTCAGACGGCTCGAGCAAACCATACCGTTGCAAAATTCGCGCTCCAGGATTCCCCCACTTGGCCGGTGCCGACTTTATGGCCCGCGGACACATGATCCCCGACATGGTCACCATTATTGGAACCTGCGATATTGTGTTTGGTGAAGTGGATCGTTGAAAAAGAATGATTTGGACTTACGGAAAACTGTGGGACCCTTTGTCTCTTGTTTTTCCGTCCACGTTGACTCCTTTCGTCAGAATAAAGCACTTTGTAATGAAAATGAATCTGCTTTTTGTTTTTCTCGATCCAACGAGGGTCAGCAGCTTCATATCGTTTATTCACAACCCCACACCAGCACCAAATCAGTTAATCAACCCCAGCCTACGCAGGGCTCCCGATTCCGACATAGGAACACAAAACTGACGGTATTTAATGGAAACCAGGAGGATATGTACGACAAAGGCTAAGAGAACCGCAAGATTGAAACTCCATGCGGTTCTCCAGACGGTCGAGAAAGGTTCATTATGATTCGATGCTGAAGCCACGCCATCCACTTCGATGTCGTGGAACTTCATAAGAATCTGGGACAGACAAGGGGGTAACCATTTCCAAAGGCAAAAAGCACGACGGAATCACGAAAATGAGAAGAAAAGGACAAATGCTGCGAATAAAAAAAAATAAAATAAAATAAAATAAACCGTCACGCAAATGTCTCAGACATCCCTTCGTATGAAATTGTGAGCTGTAATTCAGCCGAGCAGTTCAATTTTAAATACCTTTGGCACGATCCCACTGCACCCCAGCTTAGAAAACTGCGTCCGTTATAGAAGCACTGCAGAGTAGAAGGATTATGCAGCAATTCCTGAAGAAATGGTACTTAATTCTGCAGGCGGCGTATATACGTGACTGCGCCAGTTGTTCTGGATATCGAATGTCAGCATGTTGACTTGCCAGGAGGTTATCGATCGAAAATCTTCTCCATGCTGACAATAGATCATCTGACGAATCAAAAACGTTACTGCGCACAACGAATAATTCAGGTGGATAAAGCTTTACATGTTGGATAAAACGATCGGGAGCTCGCTGATGCGCTCATCGGAGGAATATACGGAGGAATGCTTTGATTTTGGATTGATTTTTGTAGTTTGCGGGCCGTGGAATTTTGAAGAGTACAGTGTGAGTACAAGAAGTAGAATGAGCTTATCTCCAGCAGAAAATAGGTAGAGCTGACAGCTTGAATAAAACCAATTCAGAGAAAGTTCCAGTTCCTGATAAAATGTAGATATCATCGCACCTTGATGCGTTTATCCTACATGGAAGGCATGCGTGTTAGAACGAGGATGTACCAGAACAACATGTCATTCACCATGGTGCTTGACTGACATTCTCCTCGCCATATTTCGCGCCATCTCCAAATACCCGCGCCACCAAGAAACAAATGAAGAACCAAAGAGCTAACTTGCATCAGAACACGCAAACAAAATGTCCTCTTCTCAGGTTTCTCCCCAGTTTCATTATGGGTATTTTCGAGCAGAATCAATAGTTGTGGACGAAATTGATTTTTGGAACATTGGTATGAGTGGACAGTGGAAGGGGGCAATTTCGGTTTTAGATAGAATGGGGCTTTGAACTGGTTGTTTGGACATGAATCAATCTGGTCTGATTTGTAAGGGTTCCTTCTGCCATGTCGGAAATGATGGAAACTATCAAAACCAAGTATATCCTTGTTAAAAGATTCAAAGCGGCAGTAATGAGCACAATCACTCACGCGTCTTTTCAAGGTTGTGCTTGACAGCAAAGGATATCAAAAGTAGCGACTGACGGTTCTCTTTTGCAAGTTAATGATGCCTTCAACTGCAGTTTCAAAACTTCCGCGTTGGACTTTTGTACGTCACTTTTGACAGCTTGCTCGTTGAAAATAGTTGTCGATATGTAACAGCTCGGGTACTTATCACGTGCCAACAACATCAGGACGGACTTTTGTGGACATTCTGAGCATGATAGGTATGTTCTATCGGAATGCTAGTGGTTATAATTGGGATTCTGGTTGGTGAAAGTATCAGTGACCTGGCATTTGGGAGGCGATACAGGAACCACTCACCTGCGATCAGATTGATCCCAAACTGAAGCATTGTGCCAAATTCTTGCAAGCTGCTTTGAAGCATCTACCTTTGGTACAACTGTGAAGCGGATTGCGCAAGGAAAGCTAGGCAGCTGGTGATTGCAGTTTTCAGGAAGGATGGAAAGTGGAGGAACACACGGCAGGACACATGGTAGGCTAAGTGAGCGCAGTACGGGTTTCAGACAAGAGGAGGACTCAGAAAAGGACGGCTTTATCGATCATGACAGGGCTGCGGATGGAGTTTCTGGTTGGGAGGCAACTGAGGCGTTTTCAAGAAATTATTGGAATTATTATCGAGTTGTGGTTGTCCTTTTCCCACGGACATGCATGTGGAGCCGTCCTTGGCAACACTTTCATGCTCGTGGGCCCAATACTAACACCTGATTGGCCAGAAGTCTCAGACTTCTGAAACGGTCCTTTTTATGTAAAAGTAAAACATGTTCAAACGGGCACTTTTCCAAGCTGGACGAAACAACATCGCAGCACGTCGTAAGACTGACAGAGCGAGCCCTTTACATTCGTCACAAGTTGACACTCTTCACTCAGGATCGGCGCATGCTCTTCGCTTCTTTGCAACGACGCCGGACGCATCGGCCATCGCAAAAGCACGCGATCTTCTCGCGCAAGGCACTTTGCACCTCGAGCAACAGGTGCGATATCAGTTTCGATTTAACAAAGAGCGGCTTCTAAACAAGATCAAACACAGGACTTTGAAGGCGCAAATGCGGCTTTTGAAAAGTCGGTCCAGCTGCATCCAACCTCGGACGGCTTTTACAATCTCGCAAACACTTTGTTTTCATTGGGTGAGTTGGATTGATTGAAGAGGCAGTTGTTATCGAGAAGGGTTTAACAGAAAAGATGACGGCAGGAAAAAGCAGCGATGCCGTCAAGGCCTGGACAAGATGCATTGACATTGAACCGCATCAAATCGATGCCCACGTGAACTTGGCAAATGTGTATGCGCTCTCGCTGCGGGATCCTGTGAAGGCCATCGAGCATTACAAGATTGCTGCGAGCATTAACCCTGCTGATGGCGAGGTATGGTTTACTCTGATGTCATTCCAAGTAGTTTTCGAAGTTGACATTGCAACTAGGTTCAGTACAACTACGCCGTCGTGTTGGATTCGATGGGTCGATTGGAGGAGGCAATCAAGTTGTACGATTCGGCTTCAAAGAATGGCATCGAAGAAGCTGAAAAACACTCGCGCAATGCAAAAGCAAGGCTGCTTGGAAAGAGAATTGCCGAACAGAATACTGCAAAGCCGTGAAATAAAATAACACAAGGATTTGTCAAATAGTCAAAACAAATGAGCAACCGCAACATTGCATCACCACATGCACCACCAAGAATCATTATATCAGCACCGCGTGGATCAGAGAGCGAGAGTTCGAGAAGCAGCTCCATCCGCAGAATCACGTCGCAATCGTCGCTTGGAACTGAGTCCAGCGCATGTGAGTTTTACTGCAATCTCCGTATCCTCCATCTGACATACACGTGCATCACAGCCTCCAAATCAACCGATCGAATGCACAGACCCAATTCATCAAAACCGCCACTCTCGGCATCCAATTCCATCGAATCCATCCCAACACGCGTAATTCACCTTTCCCGCTCAACATCTTCTCAAAGCAGCAACGCTGACGAGTCCGAATCCTCAGCTCCATCGTCTTCATCAAATCGAAGCAATCGAAAAGTCGGATCACAGCAAAAAGAATCACGCGCGTCTTCTCGAGCGTCCGAAACGACAGAATCCGCGTCCGAATCCACCCATTCCAGAAAGTCATCCAACGCATCAGCATCCACAATCACTCCTCGAACCAGCAAATCCACGAACGCATCTTCAGCGACACCTCGTGCGAGTGATACAACGTATACATCTTCATCGACAGTCTCCACAGCACTCAGCAATGTCCCTCTCCCACCCAAATACAAACGCTCTCGTCAAAACACAGCCACACTGCGCAAGAACGACAGCAGCGACAGCATCATCTTTTCAAGTTCTGAATCAAATGCCTCAAAATCGACAACCTCAGCTTCCCACTCTTCCACTTCAACTGGCTCGGACGACTCGCGCAGTCACAGCAGGTCAAAGAAACACAGCCTGTACATCGATACGAGGCGCGATCATTTGCGCGAGTTGCTGGAATTGCCGCCGTTGCCGTCGACGCCTGTTCCGAAAGGAAGGCCGGCTGCAGGTCTTTCGAGTCTCTTTTTGTCTGAACCTGTTACTGACAAACATTATTTGCGCCAGACTCGAAAAAGAAGGCAAAACTCAAAATCATTTCACCAACCACCGGTTCGGACATATGCCTATTTTTATTCACATTACTCACTTGTACTTTTTCAGGCGCGTTCGTGACTGTTGCCGACACAGACCTGCTCCTCCCCGCAACACTCCCACACAGCCCCGAAGTAGCATCACCGCAACACCCAGATACCGATCCAGACCACACTGCCTTCGAAATCATGGACACGGAACAAATGGAGAAAAAGCAAGAGTCCGAACGCATCCGTGCACTCCTCAAAAACAGTGCCGCGCTTGCCGGTGGGCGTGGGAGAACCCGGTCTTCTTCACCTGCGAGAAGAGATACAATGTTCAGCGGGGGCGGTGCGACAGATTATGGAGACGGTCATGCCAGGAAACAACCCGTGTTTGCTAAATCGGCAGAAAATGAAGTTGGGCCCGTGTTTGAGAGTGGGGATCCCGATATTCTGTTTGTGGATGGTGCGTTGTTGCTTCAAATTGATTTGCGACTGAACTAAAAGCGAGGTCTGCAGACGGAGGAAAGTTCAGGCACTTGAAACGAATTCGGATGGGCGAAACGGACAAGGACGAAGACGATGTTTCGTTTGAAGACCAGCTGCAGCGTCTGTGCGTGGTAAGGTTTTCAAATAGATCCTCGAAAGAATCCGGCAGCATCAGCACTGTGACTCACTTAATGACTCCAGACAATCAACGCATCCTCATCGCACTTACTCTCAACTGCGCACGGAATATATGCGGGTCTCTGTTTGCTGTCGCTCGCGTTGTTCCCGTCTACCGAAATACCCGTGTTCACACCAACAACCAGCACATATACAACAGTTTTGCAGTTTGTTGCGTTTTACTCTCAAGTGAGCACTCCCACTTCGCGACTCTTTAGCGTTGTAGGCACTTTGGCGGTGCTGGCAACGCTGGATGGTGGGTACGACCCCGCAGTCGGCGATGGCATGGATCGTGGTATAGTCCATTGCTCCTATCACTGCAAGCACAAAACTTGACCATAATCTTTCCAGTAAGCCGATGGTGGAGTCGGACTGGTAAGCACCTTTCTGGCGTGGGTGCAATTCGCTGGTGGAGGAGAAGAAGCGGGCGTTGGAAGAGAATTGCGGGCGCCTTGGCCATTTTATGTGAGTTTTTTACATTTTTGGGGAACACGCATGATTTTGAAACTTTGGATGCAGTCACGGTCGTGTCGTATGTCTGCACAATCATCATGGTGCCTGTCGACGACAAGTTGTACGAATCGCAGCGCGGTCAATTTGGGGGACCTTACGGCGGGAAAGACTGGTAGCACCTATTAATATCGCATTAATATATCTCGAACACTCATATGATCACCTATCAGGTTCATCAACTCAACTCTCTCAACCCTCACATCCCCAGACACAAACCAAACCTCATATTTCGAAACAAGCATCAGCACGAGCGATCCTTACAGCACACTATTCATAGCGTTCTACCCAATCGCAGGCGCCGAGATTGGTAGCTGGCAGAACTTGAACTGCGTGCGCGGCGTTTTTGGGCTCGTGGGGTGGATGTTTTGTTGTTGGAGTCGCATGCTTCAGGAACGCAAAAAAATGCGCAAGAGAGTCATGAGCGAGGTAGAGAGTCCTGGGTTAAGGTCTTTGGGACGCAGTCAGGGACGGGTTGGTGCCGCCGTTTCGAGTTTGGAAATGATGCAATCGGGATTTTAACAAATGACGCGTATAAAAAGCAAGTACTGTGATGATACGTATGAGTGGTGTCGTGGGTTGCGATTGGGACCCGAAAATACAGTGTGATCAAAATTCGCTCCTGGCATTCAATTCATATTCGGCTAATAAGAGTTTCGATGGAACATCCACCATCTGAAGTGCAGAAGTTGATTCATCGCAAAGCAGGCAGATTTCGACGATGGGGGCGTTTATTCGTTTGGTTGCTTGACTTAGACTTCAGTCTCCTGGAGCAGCATGTTTGGGATACCATCCGTGATCAAATAAACGTGTTTGCATCCATTGCAGACCATCCGACCAGCTTTCAATTTCGTCTGTTGAAGAAGCGACGGATGTCAGGAAACAACAACAAAAAAAAAAAAAAAGAGGGAAACCTCAAGCGCCAGTTTATGAATCCGTTGCAAAAACTCTTCGTCCAAGTCTTCAGGAAGCGCTGCAGGTAACTGATCGAGACCCAACTGTTTGCAGAACACCAATCAGGAAACAAGTTTCCCCCCCAAACTCAGTCAACGCAAAAACGCACCGCAAACGCAGTCTGAACAAACGCCGGCCAGTCAAACTTGTTGATAAGTCTCCGGCAAAAGTCTTCATTGAACTCGACTTCGACTTGCTCCATTTCGGCGTCTTCGATTCGTAGGGGAAAGTTGTCTGTGGAGCAGCCTTTTACGTGGCACATGAGCATGTTGTGTGTGAGGAGCTGAGGTGCGTGATGCGGTGTTTGAGTTGGTTCGGTTGCTTGATGGAATGATGGTTCGTAGACTGACCCTCATTCTGGTATGCTTGTGGACAAATGCGAGTTTTTATTTTGCACACAAAAAATCAAAAAAAAAAAAAAGACCCTTCAATCCAAAGCATTCCTGATACTCGTCATGGTAATCAACACGGCTTCTTCAGTTCTCAACCGTCTAGTTCCCTGCGATGCCATGGGCCGCACAAAGTATGAAAAAAGTTGCTCACACTCATCCTCGCCAGCACGAACATCTTCATCCGCACCAACAGAGTACTCAATCCCTTTCGCACCCCCAAATACAACCATCATGTGTTTGAAAGGTTTCGGGGTGCTAGCTTCACCATCCGCTTCATCCGCTTCATCAGACGACAAAACGATCGAAGCCAGCGAACTTTTCGTCACAACCTCCGAAACGCAATGTTTTGCAAGCTCACTCACACCAATCGTAACGTCGTATCCGCCTTCATACGCACTCTCGCTCAACACTTTTCCAATACTTCCAGCAAGGCGGACATTGTATCCCCAGTAAACGCCTGTAGTTTCGCGTGGGTGATTCGGGCTCACAACCGTGGCGGGTACGCTGGACAGGTTCGAGTTGAAGGAAAGTTTTTGGTTCGGGTTGGAGAGTTTGATTGTGACGCGGACACCTGGTTTGATGGCCTTGTCTTTGATGAATGCTGGGATTGAGTTTCGAAGGCCACAATCAACAAGGGTTCCGTCTTTTCTGGATGATAGATTTGTGTCAGAGAAAGGGATACAGAGGGGAGGACAAACAGCATGCGCATACCTTGTAGCTTCAAGAGTAACACCTTCTCTAAACGCAATAGGATCATCAATACGCGTATGATGCGGCGACTCTAGATTTATCATGCCCGCAAACTGCAAGTCCCTGTGGATGGGGAACAGCGCCTTACGCAAGTACGGCGGACATTCGCAAAACTGCAAAATACGGGCAAGAAACACGGTCGCGTCAAAGTTCTTTTTCGAGGCCGATTCAAACGCGCCTTCGGTTGATTTCGCGGCGGCGGTGGCGGAACCGGATGCTGGGATGAGTGCATCTTCGTAAACTACCACCTGAAGAGAGTATGAGAGTTTGAAGGAGCACATCCGTTGTAGTTGTAAGTCTTTACCTCATCGACTTGCATCACAGTCAGTGTGCGTGCAATCTGTCCAGCAAGGAAGGTCCTCAGTTCAGGCTTCTCTAACTGAGCAATCATGGATGCGGATATGGCAACAGAGACAGTGTACGGGCGTGGCTTGTTGGCGATGGTTTCTTTGTGGGCGTGTGGATTGGAAGATGCACCAAGGGAGACATGAACAGACTGCGACACTGATGCCTTGCCAGCATTGCCATGTTCGGACTGGCCATTGGAAGCCTTCTTGCGCGGCCTTCTGCCGTGCTGGTTCGACGGGGCTGCTCGCTTCATTGTGTTGAATAAATCAGTCCGGCAAAGTAAATCAAAGAAAAAAGAAAGAAAATGGGCATTGAAGCGATCTCGATCTACAGACAGCTTCTGCGCACACAGCGCCAACTGCCGCCGCAGAGCGGTCGCGCACAGCGACTGTCCGAACACGTGAGAAACGAGATTCGGACCCTGTTTCGTGACGCTGGTGCATCGAAAGACTTGGAGCATGCCCGCAAAGAGGCCCTCGCACTGAGTCAGCTTGTCAACAACGAAATGCTCCAGAAATATGCGCTGCGAAAGGACTCGACAATGCTTGCGTTCCTGCCCCCGCGTTCTGCGTACCAATTGCTTGATGTTGCTGCACAGGATGCCTTGTCTGCGGAAAAGGTGTCGACTCTGACGTTCTTTCCCACGTATGTGTGGGGCTCCTTGAAGCGGCTGATGCGGTGAGGAACGGCTGTGAATGATGCCGGTGAAAGGGATAACGCGGGGAAGGGACTGATGCGGCAAAAGAGAGTGACTCCGAGTGACTGTCCGATCCATGGAGTGCATGCATCGATGCTGCTCTCGTCTTTAGCAAATAAAATGGTGCTCATGCATTCGGACTTGTTTCAGTTGAACACAATTATCGCAAAAGTAAGCGCTTTCATTCGCAATCCTGACGTTGTCTGCTGCTGACTCCCAAATCGCTCCACCTCAACCCAACTCCCCTCTTCCCTTCCCCAATGTTCTTTACAACAATTGCGTCCGTGATGTTCCCCAGAATGGAGGTAACTTCATTGATGAAAGAGAGAGGCGCCACAGGATGAACGCCCCCCCCTTCTCTTTTGCAACAGAACACGTACAACTTCAAAGTCGGAATGACTTGCAGCGGATGCAGCGGCGCCGTCACCAGGATCCTGTCAAAGGTATGACTCTTGTTCCTTGTCGCATCACACGTACTCACTCTCTGTCTGTCTCTCTCTGTCGCAATAACAACTCAACAATATCAGACTGAAGGCGTCAAGAGCTTCGACATCTCACTCGAGAAGCAGACCGTCTCTGTTGTGGCCGCGGGCCTGACGCAGGAGCAGGTCTTTGAAACCATCAAAAAGAGCGGAAAACCAACTGAGATCATCTGATTCTCTTTTTGCACTGGCCCGCTTGATGACACCGACAGACACGTTTGAATAAACCCGTGTTTCGAATGTGTGAATGCCCTTCGTGAACGTAAATCATAAAGCAAACAAGAACAATGCCGTCCTGCTCTGTCTGTCATGTCGACACCACGCGCAAGTGTCCAAAGTGCCTCGAAAAGAACATCAACTGTGAGTCGCAAGCATCCTTTTCCTGCTCCCTCTGACCCGCCCCGTTTCGATGATGCAGCCTACTTTTGCGACACTTGTTTCAAGGCAAACTGGACCACGCACAAGATCAAGCATTTGGGTGCGTCTGATATTGCCGACTGTCGTTCAGCAACTTTCGCACGTCTTAACCTGCAAGCATTTCCCGCATCCAGAACACAACCC
>QEAP01000645.1:0-12982 GCA_006535975.1 Chytriomyces confervae | reverse complement strand
GCGCCAGGCAACGGGTTTTAATAGTGGTTGGATTCGCGTCGTCGATTGCGGGCTGTGCAGCAGACGCGGTGACACTCGCGACCGAAAATGTTGTTGCTGTTGCGTTTGTGTCGGTTTGGGCTGAAAGGCGGCAAAGAAGCCGAAATACGAGGTATGCATCTGAAATCGGCATGGTGTTTTTAGCAATGCACCGGTAAAAGAGTCGAAATATATGCCTCACCCCGCCTCAACAGCGCGTCATAGTATTGAACGGTGGGATTGTATGGGTTGGGAAAACTGGGTCGGCGATTTTCAAGGGAATTAATGGGCGGCTCATTGGAAGGTGCAGTTTTCGAAACAGTAGGGTCGACTGCAGCGCTTGGATCTGTGGAGGCAACAGGCTCGACTGGAATATGTTCAGAGTCACTTTCTTTTGACACTTCATCTGCGGAATTGATTCCAGAGCCATTAAAGTCATCCAACATGCCCACAACAGGTGGACTCAGTTCTGATAGCTTCTCAGCGGTATCAATTTGCGCAACTCGCTCTCCGTCAAGCGGTGCAAGGATTTCGATGGGGTCATCAAGACTCGGTCCTGGCAATGAATTCACGATTGGACCTGCATCAGCTGTTGAGATATTCTGAGCATTCGAATCCAGAGTTGATTCCCTCTTCTGCTCATCTTCCAGTTTGAAAACATGCGCATTTTTAGCCACAATTTCGGAATAACGCTCCATTCGCGAAAACACAGCGTGCACCATTTGCGTCAAGGCAGCCTTTGCCGTGAGCGCGTTTGCCTGGTTCTTTGACAACAAAAAGACATTGAAACACGTCTGCACGGCCTTCAATAGCGACGCCGCGTGCACCTGACACGTTGTTGCTGATGTTACTGCAGTCAGGAGAACCTTCAGGACTTGCAGTTGCACCGGCGACTCGGCATCCGCGGCGTTTGCGGACAGTGAGAAGCAGGTGCAGATGGAGTGCATCATGTCGTCAATGAGGAAGCGGGACTGATTGGTGTTGTTCAAGTTGCCGGTGTTTGATGCGATTATTGGGGATGCAGAATCGATTGATGGGGCCCGGAACGAGAACCATCCTGCTGCAGCTGCTGTTGCTGATGAGTTATTTGCTGTGGTTGTTGCGCTTGACGCAGTTTGAGTGGGTGAATTCGCGGGCTGGTGGGTTGTTGCGGTGTTGTCGATGCATGCGCCTCGCAGACACGCACGCGCGAACAATTTCTGCAGACAATCTAATGCAGTCTCTCGGACGCGGACAGGCATGGACAGAGCCAGTGCTGCTTTGAACACGGGCCAGAGTGGATCGGCGCTGTTGATATCAGCACGAAAGAGAGCAGTAACAAGAGAAAGGTGAATAAGATAAGAAAAAGAACAAGTTAAGAGCATGAACAACATAAGGAGGCAAATAGATGAAACAAGATCAAGAAACAGTGCTCACTCAACCACACCGTCGGAATACGTCGACAGACTGCCAGTCTTATCCATTGCGCTCTGCATCAGATCTGCAAACTCTTTCCCCGCATTTGCGGTTGACGCTGCTGCCGAGAGACGCTCCAGCGACTGGGTCACTGTCGCGATTTCGCTCATAATCGCAAGGGAATATTTTTTTTACTTTTATGTTTTATGCACGCGCAAATGCAAGTAAAATTCGTGTGGGGAAAGTCGTGGAACTTGGGCAAGTCACAACACGGGCATTTGTCACATTCAAAACCACACTACCAATTCGCATTTGAGTACTTGTTTTATTTTTCTACTACAGGTACTTTTGTATATAAGAAATGCCGTCCAAAAAAATACTATAACCTTACGGTCTCAATGTTCAACAAGCGAGGCCACAGATGCTGGCGACTTCTCCAACACAGATAGAGTCCCAAGAGTTGGTGCAGCAGTAAGAGTCGGCCGCGCAGATCTGGGCGGCACATGAGTTGCAGGTGCTAGTCAGCATCACTCCGGTCGAGCAAACACTGTGTGCGCAAGTAGATGCGGCGGTAGTCGTGGCGGCTTTGGAAGTAGTGGTGGCGGCCTTGGACGAAGTGGTGGCAGCCTTGGTGGTCGTTGCGGTAGAAGCCTTGGCAGTCGTGGTGGCAGCAGTTCCAGAGCAAGTGGAGGGAATGTCAAAGCTGTTGGTGTATGATCCACCGTTGACAGCCTTGGATCCCAATCCACGCTTGGCGAATCCTTTCCAGATGGCACAAGCGTACTTGCCACCAAACAGGGTCTTGTCCGCAGCGATAATCGCGTCACGAGCTTGGATAAAGTTGGGGCTGCATGGCTGGTTCTTCATTCCTTGAATCACAACACTGGTGAAGTCAGCGTTACCCTTTCCAGAAATGAATCCAGTGAGCAACTGAGACGGTGCAACCCAGCCAGAGACATCCACCATGTTCCAGAGGACCTCGTACAGCATTGAGCACCAGATCTCACCAACATCGTGCACTTCACTGGTAGTCTGCAGCTCAGAGTACTTGTGTGGGTTCGTGGTCAAGCTGGTGGAGTATGGGTAGGTGCGGATTCCCTTGTCACCTCCCAACACATATCTTCCCATGTCAATGTCAGTGTATCTCGTGGCGGTAGCTGGCAACGTCAGAACAACAGCCCAAGTGTCGGACCATCCCTCTCCCATACCTCCAGACAATGCGCTGCCCAAACAGTTGGGGTTGCTGGGTCCTCCAGTGAGACGGTTGGACAAACCGTGTCCGTACTCATGGTACACAACACTGTTGTCAAAGGCGCCATCACGCGTGGGGTTGGTCACATCAAAGATATACATGCGCATTCTTCCGTTATCACCATCAGCCGGAGTCAAGAAGTTGGCATTGTTTCTGCTCTGCGAGTCGGTGTAGTACATGTCCTGGCACGTGGCGAGAACACCGTCACCCTCCACTCCTCCCTTGCCCAAATTGTCAAATTGGAAGTTACCCGCGTTCTCGGTGAAACCATAGTTGTAGAAAAAGTCGTGGGCAGTGTTTGTGGCCACAAACATGTTGGTGACGGCAGCGTTGATGTTGGTGGGGTTCATGGCATCCAGACCATCGTTGAGTGCGTAGTTGAAGGTCAACGAGCTGCTGGAGGGTCTCGAAAGGGCAAGAACATCATCGTTTGTCTGCGAGTCCGGACCGTTTGGGTTGGATGCGGCGGCAACATTGTTACCGTACAAGTCTTTACGCTCAACGCCGTTGATAACATGCCAACCGTTGGGGGAAGCGTTAAGGTTCCACGGGTTCTTGAGGACGGTGAGCTGCGAGTTGACTGGTGCTTGCGAGTTTTGGCCGACGGCAGAGTAAGTAGCGTCCGAGAAGTGGGATGACCAGTCACTGACACCGACAATTTCTCCAGTAGCGATGGAAACAAACGCGTTTTGCCTGTTAGGGTTCATGGTTAGGTTCCAGGTAGCATCAGATAAGTCAAGGGAAAATTTACCAAGTGTGGCCCAAGTCAATGCTCAAGTCCCAGCAAGCAATAAGCTCCTCGCCTTTGCGGTAGAACTTCTTGGAAGCCTTGATGTTCTGAGCAGCGAATGGAGCACCCGAAACAACAAACTTGTCGCCAGTTTGCTTGACAGTGAGTCTGTCAGGTGTAGCGAGGCCCTTGGCTTGTGCAAACTTGAGAACAGCAACATCTGCAGTGATCTCAGCAGACTTGGTCAATGAAGACGCCGCTTGGTTGTTTGTGAAACTGGAGTAGACAGAGTATGGCTTGCCGTCGGGGGTCAAGTTGATGTTGGCAACAGCATTGGCAACCTCAACACCGTTGACAACCTGGACAAAGTTCAAGTGGTGGGTACCTCCGTTGGTGGACGTGTGGCTGTTGAATTGCGGCGCGTTTAGACATTAATGACTGGCATGACAAAAAGGAAAGCGGAAACTCACGCAGAGGAAACCTTGATTTGGTCCTTGCTGATTTTCAAGCTGGCAGCCAGAGCGTCGACGGCAGCAGCGGAAAGGGAGTCAATGTTGGCGACCCCGTCACGAGTGGCAAGGGTTGGGAAGTTAAGGCTCAAGTCGATGGAAGCGGCCTCTGGCTGGTGGTAGGCTGGGACAGTGGTCGCTTCTCTAGCAAAGAGAGGAACGGCGTTGACTTGGAGGGAGCTGCAGACAGCGAGAAGTCCAAGGAAGAAGCTTGGTGCGTGCATAGAGGGAGAGAAGTTGGGATAGAAGGTTGTACTGGATGATGGGTAAGGGAATGGATGGGTGGGTATTTATACGATTTGACGGTGGGTGCAGGTGATCCGAGAATTCCAAATTAGCATCACGTGCGGGTCATGGGATAGAATGCTTAAGCCACTTGTAAATTGTTTCATTTGTTCTTGGCATGTTCTGGCATGTTCTGGCGTCTCTTTCATTCGATCATCTCTTGTCTCTGTCTCTCTCTCTCCCAGCATGGATGCGTGCATGCATGCGTGGGTACCTGCAGCAGAGACGCGCAAACAGCGCACTTGTTGTCTTTTGCTCTGTGCATCACATGACGGCCAGAATGCCAAGAAACAATTTATGTTTAACACAGCGTGGCTGCAATGTTACATTGTTGGGTGTCGCAGCACTCAGACGCAGATCCAACACAACGCAGCCTCCGTTCGATTCCATTCGAGTCCTCAACATACAGACAGCTCTTCTTCATTTGCCTTTGATTGTAGCTGGCTAGCTCACATCGTGAATATCCCCCAACTCAACCAAGCCGAGAGCCGTAAGTGGCGAGTCATTCCTAAACAAAAGGATTTCTGATTGACAGAACCTATCTTTGTGGGACAGACTACCCTTCCTTCAAGTACCTACCGGCATCGCTTAAACAACAACAGCTTGCCTTGTTGATTGAATGGATGGAGTATTGAACCTTAGCCACAATCAACTGACTGGCTTGAACCTCAGCCACAATCAACTGACTGGCTGCCTTTGCGCTCGATGAAACTGAATCACAATCCGCTGTTGGGTCTGCTGCCAAAGTTCAACGTTTTGGCAAATGAAAACACGCTAAAGGGTTAATACATCCTGTTCAAATATCAATGAACTGGCGGTTGACGTCGAGCCAGCTTCAGCGTGCGAGCGAGCCAAGCGGAGACAGAATTTCAGAAACAACCCCAAAAGCAGTGCTGCATCTCTTCTCCAACAGCGGCAGCATCAAACTACGCCACTTGCTGCACTGTCTCGATGCACGCAACGTGAAGCTTAAAACCAGGGCAGTGATCCTCGACTCGTGTCCATGTCGCGCAAGTTTGGAGGGAGGGTCCCATTTCGTGACGGTTGGGATCAAGAACTCGGTGGCACGCGTTATTGCCAGGAATGGAAGTGCATGCTGCGTATCGAATGTATATGACGGTCAATGCCGGATTTGCGGCGGTTGGGTTTGCCATTCAAAGATATGAGTAAGCATCCAATTGAGATTGCGGCGCCTTATTTACGCTGTTTCGGAAAAGAATCTGGATGAAAATATTACGCAGCCACGGCTGTTTTTGTATAACGAAGAGGACAAGTTGTGTCAGGTGCATGAGATTCAGGAGCGGATCGCGGCTTGTAAAGCTGAAGGCATTGTTGTGGAGGAGAATGGTAGTGATCACATGAGGCACACTGTTGTACACAAGGAAGAGTACTGGAGTTTGGTGACGGCTTTCCCGGAACGGGGCTGCTGGTAATGTGATAGGCTACTTGCAACATAATACAATTTTTCAGTTCCGCTTGCGAACACAACTGCCGGGCCTTACTGATGCACGGATAAACTTTCGCGATATCTGAAGTAAGCAATGATTAGAAATAAGCTAATCATTGCTGGTGCTCAAATATTTGTGCGGACGACTCTGGTTTTTCTGCAGCGGAGTTGGCGCTTTTGGGTATAAAAAGGGCCATGACTGCTTGAGAAGATGACACCAAACAAATCAATGGAGCAATTTGGCGATTACAAGCAAGCGGACCAGTTCTTTATCGGAGCACCTCTGGCCAACATTGGCGTCCCAAAGTACGCTCTCTTGTTTGGCTGGATCGGAGGCAGCTTCAAGAACGTGGAAAAGTACGCCCAGTACTACCGGAACAAGGGCTTCACTGTTTACATCACCCTGTCGGAGCATAAAAGTACAACCACACCCGCGTCGCTATCCTCATTACTCCAAATATACTGACATAGCTCCACAGACATTGTATTGGCCGGAGAAGGGAAGGAGAGCCTTGCCTTCTTTGACACCCTTATCCAAGAACTCTCAAGCCACGACTTGGTCTCACCCAAAACCCAACCAGCAGCTACAACAGCACCACCAAAACACACCCAAAAGCTCGTCCTACATCTGTTTTCAAACGGCGGTTGCATCAAACTGCGCCACTTCTTGCACTGCCTTGACGCCCAAGGTATGAAACTTGAAAGCAAGGCTGTGATTCTGGATTCATGTCCAGGCCATGCCAGCATGGCGAGCGGGTCCCATTTCATGACGGTGGGCATTAAGAACTCTGTAGCACGCGTTGTTGCCAGGAATGGAGTGTACGCATCATTGCAGGTTGCGAACGTGATCAACAAGGGGTGTGCAATGGTTGGTTTGCCGTGGGGAGACATGAGCAAGCATCCGATCGAGGTTTCCGCTCTCTACGCTGTTTCGGAAAAGAATGCAGATGGGAACGCGACGGGTCCAAGACTGTTTTTGTACAGCGACGAGGACAAACTGTGCCAGGCTGAAGAAGTGCAGGAGTGGATCGCAGTCTGCAAAGCTGAGGGGATTGTTGTGGAAGAGAAGATGTTTGTTGGGAGTGAGCACGTGAAGCACGCTGTTGTGCACAAGGAAGAGTACTGGGCCTTGGTGACCTCCTTTTTGGAAAAGCTAATTTAAAATTGATGCATTATAAATCAATCAATTTACATGCATTTTAATGCGGAGAAACCACACATTTTATGCGGATAAACAGTCTTCGGCGTTACTCAACCAAACCATTTGTTGCAATGGACAGCGCATACGAACGAGCAGGGCCTGCGTTCATTGGAAGACCGTTCTCTGAAGACGCAGGCAAGGCTGTGATCCTGTGCGGATGGATGGACGGCCACTTCAAACATGTCGAGAAGTACGCTCACTTCTACAGGACCAACGGATACACGGCCTACATCTTGCTGTCGGCCTATCCAGGTGACCTTCGATCTGCATGTCTCTATGCCTTGCTTTGACTGACAACGCACTTGCCTCCTTCGCAGACATTGCCCAAGCCTCGAACCAAAAGGAAGACATCCAACATTTCAACGACGTAATCAATCACTTAGAGGAGCGGAACCTACTTAGATCTATAACCACCGCTCAACCCACCGAATCCAAAGCAACCGCCGTTGTTCATGTCTTTTCAAACGGCGGATGCATCAAACTGCGACACCTCCTCCACAGCCTGCACGCCCAAAACAAGTCCCTCAACAGTGCAGCCGTAATTCTCGACTCCTGCCCCGGCCGCGCCAGCGCCAAAAGCGGTGCTTCATTCCTCACTGTCGGACTCAAGAATGGCCCAGTCCGAACTGTTGCGAAATCTTCCATCATCTGGTTTGCGTTTTTCGCACGCTCGGTGAACTGGTTTTTTAAGCGTATTGGTTTCCCTTTGTATGATCTGTCGAAGCATCCGATTGAAGTGTCAGCGCCGTACGCCGTGTCTGAATTAAACGAGAAGGGGAACTTGACTGGGCCTCGCTTGTTCTTGTACAGCGACGTGGATGAACTGTGTGCAATGGATGAAGTGCAGGGACGCATTGAGGCTTGTAAGGCAGAGGGCATTGTTGTGGAGGAGAAGCTCTTTATTGGTAGTCCGCACGTGAAGCACGCGGTTGTGCACAAAGAGGAGTACTGGTCACTTGTTTCCCAGTTTCTATCGCGTCATGAATAAACAACCCTCTGAATTTTTAACAGTTTATTTTCCCATTATCATGCGCATATGATGTCCTTGTCAAATCTCATCTGTTCGATAATCTGTCAAAAAGAGGTTTTCCAAGCTCTTGTTCGACCTTCCAGACCACGGCCTCGGCTTTCTCCCACTGTCGCATTCTTCTGCAACAACTCCACTGTGTTCATCACTGGCGCCGCTGAGATGATCCGCTGCCAGTTTCTTGAACAGATTGATTTCTGCCAACACGTCGCTTTTATCGTCATGAGCCTGGCTTGCTGGCGCTGCTGCAAAATCATGTGCCAATTTTATATCATGGCTATTCGGGTTTTTAAATGGCGCGTCAGCCAGTGCCGCTTTCAGAGATTTGAAATCTAACGCAAATGAACACTCTTTAGATTCAGATGCACGGAAATGATAAGACGCACCTTCAGATTTCCCAGTTGTCGACAACTCGAGCCAATTATCACAGTACGAATCAAAGTCCAGTGCCTCGCTCCATTTTGTGAGAAACTCGTGTTCGACTTCCGATTCAAGCGTTGCCATGGCATCCAAAAGCTCCTGCTCATTTGAGAATATAACCTTTTCATCGTTTTCGACTGTCTGAAGAATTGGATCTGAGTGACCGAGTTTTCGACCCTCTTCGTACCTGCAATAAAGCTGTTGTCAACAAAAGGAGGTCATCAGAAGAAAAGATTGAATTATAAACTCACAGCTTCGTCATCCACTCCAGTTTCTTTAGTTTCTTCAATCGCTCAACTTGTTGCCGGCGTTTGAGTTTCAAGTGATGAAACGGCACAACTTTCTGCGCAGTTTTACACACAACTTCATCCATCTGTTCTTCACGCCAATTCCTTTGAACGATTGGCCGCCATCCGTTATTTTCGAATCGCTGGTACCACCCATCTATTTTTTAAAAGAATCATATCTCAGATTTGTGTGAATAGTCACAAGCAAAGAACACACACCTACCTGCGTTGACATCCGCCTCCCTTGGCCCCTTCAAAAACATTTCCCGCGGCGTCTTTTGCTTCAATTTGGTATAATCCCGTGGGCTAAAACTATTCATATCCACCAACTTGCAATGAACAAAGATTTTATAGTATATCGTTGGCGGGAAAGACGTTCCTCCAAGCCGAAATCGGACATGTGTGGAGCTCGCAGCATCAATTAGTTTCGATTCTTTTGGATTCACATATTTGAGGAGCATGGCTGGGTTTCCGCTTTCGCGGAATTTGATGAGGTTTCGATAAAACTTGAATATCTTTTTGGACTGTTTTTGTGTTTTTTGGAGAAGGAGGTCAGCAGTCATGACAGATAAAATATAACAGTCATATTCAACTCACGCTGTAACTTCTCCAAAACTTTTGAATTCGAACAACAGCTTTCACATACGTACTGACTTTATAATTTGCGCGTTGAGCATAATGAATGATTGCATTCTTTGTCTCGGTTCCTATTATGCCAGCCTTCTCTTCGACAGTCAAAGCCTGCAGCGTGGCCCATTTGCGTTTCAACATTGCCATGCGGAACGTGGCTTGGATCTTGGCCGCGCAGAAATACGGGAAATCAGGCAGAAAGTTCATTTGAGATTCGAAAATTATGCTGAATCGTTTGAACCTTTCAATCAGCCGTTCCTGCCAAAAAATACGCGACATACGTTAGATAAAATGAAATAAATCAAATAATCACTCAACTTGTATCGTCAAGTCGACAACTCCCGGTAATCCGTTTGTAACTTTTTTACTCTCCGTGTCGTGACTTTTGATGGTCAATCGATGGTACTTGACGGCAATGTACTTTCGTCGAATCAAAAACCCGCGAAACAAGCTCTGAATCACGATACTCGCGGCACTGCGCGATAATTGTTCCTTCAACACCTGCCGCTCTTTCAATTTCGCTTCAGTCAGCGCCTCGGACGCAGCTTCCGCCGTGATTTGTTCAACGCGGATTCCTTCTTTGGTGTCGAGCAGGAATTTGGTGGTTGGTTCGAGGACCGCGTTTAAAAGGCTCGACTCATGGCTAGAGTTTGATGCTGCTCCTGTGGATGTAGTTGTGATGGGTCGAGATATATCTGCAGTCAAGATTGTTGGCACGGGTTCAATGAAATCGTCGTCGGCCTGCGAAAGTGGGATTTCTTCATGCCGCATCGCCAGCTTTCAAATTTCAATTGAAAGGATGAGTACGCTGTCAAGTTTCACAACTCAAAGATTTACCTGCCGCGCTTCTTTGGAAATTCGCAGCAGTCTCTCGTACCGGTCATTTGGAAAATCGACAGTATCCAGCAAGTCCAATGGATCAAAGCCGCACAACTGCGCCACAATATTTGAATCGGGGTTATTCGAAATCGCGCCAAGGATGGATGAAGCCGGCTGCTTATTGTCGGGCAAAAAGTCTGAAGGGACAAGAGACTGGCTGCGGTAGTAGTCGGACGCGGCGGAAGTCAGTCTGTGTCCGAGAGAGCTCGGCGTTGGCATGGGCGGAAGCGCAGGGTGATCTGACTGAGGATCCATGGAGGGGGAGTTGAGTTTGGGATTTACGAGACAAGTTTGGCGCGACGGTTTGTCTAAAAAAATGAAGAGTCTCACATGATCTCAAATTGACAAACGGTTTGACACGAATATTTAAAAGTGCCTAAGAGCAAGCAACAACGCTTGAACGGCATCTTTGGTCTTCCGTTTCCCTCTTTCAAGGACTATTGTGACACACGAAAATAAAACCACCTGGGCTTCACGCATGGATTTATTCAGCGCAACGACTGCGTCTTATCTCATTGGATGTCCCATTTCGCCCTGCTTCTCTGCCAACAGTCTCTCCTTGGTTTCCGACAACTCGCGGTATGTTTCCTGCAAATCCTTTTCTCTCTTCTCCAAAACTCTCACTTCCGACTTCAGGCCTTCAACACGGTCAACAATCGCAACATCCTCCCAACCACGGCATGCCCGGAAACTCGACAACTCCACTTCACCTTCTTCCAGCGCAACCACTGCTTCAGCCAAATCACGCTTCAATTTTGTACCTCTCGCAACAAGACCTCCACAAGTCACCCCGAGCTTTTTCTCGAGCTTTGTAGCAGCAGCATGTTGCTTCTTCATCATTTCACGTGCAATGTCGAGTTGACGAGTGTAATGGCTGATTTTCTCTGCTTGAGAAGTTTCGGAAAGTTTCACAAAACGGCCGATCGAGGAAGCACCCGTATCTCCTCCGGACGCGCTTTCCAAGTATACAGTTTCATTGCTAATGCGATGATGTAAAACTTCCAAATCAGCTTCCATTTCAACACGGCATGCAGCCATCTCTTCACGGATAAGGTCATGAGCGCGAGAAAGTTCGTCCAGAGTGACTTGCAGGTCAGCAGTCTGCGGTGGAGCCAAAGACTTGGGGACTGGGATCTGGCGGGGCACTGGGTTGAACACCATATCATGCAACAACATGCGCTCCATCTCTTTGCGAATAAGCTCATCTGCCGCTGATTCTTCCGATGCCGAGGACGAGCTTGTTTCAAAGGCTTCAGGGAAGTACACCAACGGTCTTGGCAGATTGCGCTGAACTGCGGTAGATCGAAGCAAGAGGCGTGTGCGCTCCTTGTCACTTGCGTTTTTTAACGACCGCGCTTGAACGTCCTCCATATCTTCAACTTTGCCACCAAGAGCCAAGCGATGCTTTTCTCCTTCATCTTCACTCTCATTTGCATTGTCGTCATCAACCTTTTTGACGCGTGGGACCACGACTTTAAAGTCATTCTGGGGTGCTGGCAAAGTTTTGAACAGAGACGCAAGTTGCTGCCTGACCACTGACTGCTTTTGGCGCGGTGTTTCATCAAATCCTCCTTCACTGCGCATTGGAGTATTGATTCCCATCTCATCGCGAGGTGTGGCGCTTCCAAAACCACGTCCACCAGACTCTCGCGGAGTCATACCCACTCCGTCACTTCCGCCACGCGGTGTCAAGTGAGCCGCAAGAGGATTAGGAGTCGCCAAAGTGGTTGTTTTTGGGGTGCTTCCTGAGTACGTGTACGCGTCCTCTCCTTCCAGCTGCACAGTCTCACCCAAAAGAGGCGTCTGCATCTGTTCCATGGCTCTCAAATTACGCGCCTGCATACGAAGAGTGTCTGTAGTTGGAGTTGCCGCGCTTCGAAGTGGTGTGCGCAGAGTCGAGGACGACGGTGGACCCATGGATGACGATGACTTGTATTCACCGAGGAGAGCGTTTGTGGCACTCGAAGAGTCTTCGTAATCAATAGAGCTTTTCGCTTCATCTTCGCGGGCTTTGAGTTTGACGAGTTCTTCGATTTCAGCGTCTCCTACTTGAGGGGTGGGCAAAACCAAGGAGCGGCGCGCAGGTGTCTGAGTATGGGATTCAATTAGGAAAACCGTAACAGTCAGGAACAACGTTTTCCGCACCTGGTACTTTTCAGCATCTTCGGCTTCCTTGAGCTGCTTGGCTGGGATGACATCGCCCTTTTCTTTTGCAACTTTCTGCTTCTTAATGTCTTTTTTGCGCAGCTCTTCTTCTTCCTCGTTTCTGCGCTTCCCATCCAATTTTTGAAGCAGTTGCCCGACAGCCTTCTCGCTAAGTTTTTCTTTGCTTTCTCTCCCCTTTTCATCAGCAACGTCAAAGAATCCGACAGGCGCTCTTTTCTGAAACGGAATATCCGCATTATAGTCCATTCCACGATGCTTCCTCGGTTTAAGACCCGTCTCAATCCCAGCCGCCTTCAACTCTCTTCTCTTTTGCAAACTCGCCAACCGTCTCGCTTCCTCCAACTGCTTCTCACGAGCCTTACGTTTGGCTTTTTTTCCTTGCGTGTTCGCAAGACGCGCACGCGCTTCACTCAGCATTTCCTTTTCATCTTCGTCCATGTCGACGGGGTCGGGACGGGCTGGTTTGGATTCGGGTTCGGGGTCGATTTCTCCGGGACGGAGACGACGGACATCGTCGGCATTGGGGCCTGCGTCGTCCTGCTGGAAAGAGAGCACGAAAGATTGTTTTAGTTTGCTGGTCTGGCCCGCTTTTCAACTTTCAAAAAACTCACGTCATCATTTGCGTCAGCTTCTTCGAGGAGGTATTGGTATCGTTCGAGACATTGCGATGGTGTTCGGCCGACGATGGGTGCAATTGTTCGCCACTGAATTCGCAGAAAGACGATAATGGGATGGA
>QEAP01000644.1:0-12998 GCA_006535975.1 Chytriomyces confervae | reverse complement strand
GCGAGTGGTGGCGGATGTATTGCGTGTTGTGGAAGACGCGGAAAGCGAATGCGTTGAAAAAGTCTCGCGAAGAGAGCAGACCTTGGACTGGGCGGATTGTCCATCCAGTGCAATCTGTTTTTTTATGCGTAAAGTTTAGAAATTCTTTCGAATCCAAATAAAAATAAAGAACTCACCCTTCACAAATCGCGACACATCTTCAATCTGAGGAATATTATCATCCCTGAATCCACAGTTTTGAACCAACAGCGGAAACACGAATCGAAACTCTTTGCAAGCATTCGTCTCGTACAACTTTTGCAGCTTGTTAAACACAACTCCCCACGTCGCAACTTCCTGCGGCGTGTAGTCAACGGTCGGACAGCTGTCTCCGTGTCTGTAGTTTTTCGCAATGTTTGTGATTTCCTGGCGACGCGCTCTGTAGACTGGGTCGTGGAAGCCCGGGTGGTCCGCGTCCAGCTCGGCGCCGTACGTTGTTACGTTGTCGACAAACGTGTCCAAGTCCGAGATTTTGCGAGGGAACCACGGAACAGACTTGTTGACTGATTGGGCGGATAAGTTGGGCGGATAAGTAAAATGTTGATGGAGATTTAGCAAGCGCACGTCGGAACCATCTCGGAGCAAACCGGAACCCAAAGTCCACAGCTTCAGCCAACGCCCGCCAACATTCAACTACACCCAACTGCATCCCATCCCATCACACACAGACACACACAGACACACAGCGACTGACTCGAATAAAGCAACGACTCAACTGTCTTTAGTCTCGTCTCCAGTCACCACATTGACATCGTGCACAAACGCTTTGAAGCCCGAGACAACCTCCTTCACTTGGTCCTTGGACTGCGCGTCAAAGTCAATGAAAAAGTCGTACGCGCCCGTGATTTTGGACGGCCGTGACTCGATTCGCGTCAGCGAAATGTTGAGCTTTCGAATGTTGGCAAGGACATCGTCCAACGCGCCGACTTTGTCTCTGATTGTGAAGCTGAAGAAAAAGAGGCAGGATGAGCAGTTGGTGCGGGAGGGGATAGTTGAGAGAGGGGATCAGCTATGACGGGGGTGACATTCGATCAATGAGGAACGAAAATAAACTTACTAAAGCGTCGTTTTGATGAGATGAGATCCATCGGCACTCTTGTTGTGCACTGTACGCACGTTCAACTGTTGCGGGGTCTTCGGAGCCGGTGCCAGCGGGGAATAGGTGCGGCGGGAGAGAGTCGAGTTGGATCGGACGCCCAACACAGACACCGGGCTGAGAACGGCTTGCGCGCATCGCAACGAGGCAAGGTTGCGGTGGAGACGGAGACTTGTCGAACTAAGGCGTGCAAAGAGCATATTTTTTTTTTCTAATTTTTTTTGAAGTTGGGGTCAACAAAAGCTTGCGTAAAACCCATTCGGGGAAATGATCCAACAAAGAACTGAATTGACGCGTTTTCGAAGGTTATTCGCTGTTTCGTATGTTGGGCGAGTATTCCGGCTGCGACAGCGGTTGCCCACACGGCCGTGGCTCCATGATCGTCGCATCAGCGTCAGTCGCTGTCAAAGAGACCAAAGACGGATCAACGAGTTCGAGGACATCTCCCAACAAATGCCTTTGAAAAATAAAAAATAGAAATCAAGTGTCCACGCAGCTATTTAATTCCTTCGCATCTCGACGCAAACAAGAAATGTTCAAAAAAACGTCAAGTCCCTGTTTCTTTCAATCATGGCAAAGCACGTCGTAAATCTGTTCTCTCACTTCCTTCCCGCCAAATGGAATGCGCGCTGATTTCAGGTGCGGCGCAACAGTTCCGGGTGCGTATGCTCCCGACTTTTTACCAATTCCGAGGACTCCGCGGCTATCCCCAACTACAGCGCGTGCCACATACAAGTAGTGTCCATCATCGTCCATGCCTGGAATACCATGTCAGAAGAGATATCCATATGTTTCCATGTTTTATGAATGTTCGTACCTGCTTTGACAGCCTTGGGTGGGATTTCTCCACCCTTTCCAGGCACCCATTTCATATCCTCCAAATTCGCAAGGACCTCATGTCTGAAAAAACATGCCAAAAAAATAACGGTTAATCTTACCTGAACAAAAAAAAAAAACTTGACATCTCACCCAAAATTGATTGGCACTTCACGATCGAAATACGTCACAAGCGGATACGTCCAATCTGAACGAATCTTGCCCAAATAATACGCGCTCCCAATCTTTACACGCGCAATGTACAACGGCTTTCCGTCAATGTCTTCACCGGCCGCGTTTGCGCCGGGTGGAACACCGCCGCCCGGTTTCATTTGCACCCAGTTTGCACTCATGGCGTAAGATTTGATGAGTTTTTGTGCTTGCGTGGTGCTGGTTCGGTTGTTCAAAAAAAGATATTCTCGAGTCAGCAAAAAAGCGCAATCAATGCAACACTCTAAAAACAAAACAAAAAAAAAAAATCCACTTTACAATGACCCCGTCTTGACTTTGTTATGTTTCATCAACGAAACGCCATCCTCCTTTGCATAATAAACGCGATTCCCAAATTCGGGCGCAACTTCAACTTCCAACGGAGTAAACGTTTCAGGTAAATTGTCCGTAAACGTCTTGAGTCCAATTTCTTTGTAGATGATGCTGATAAACTCGCTGCAAAAGACGGTTTTTTTGACAGGGCCCACGGCTCCAAACGTCTTTTTGGCAAATTGGCCAAATTTGTCGAGTTCGTCACGCAAGTTATCGGATGCGGATGCGACAACGGATAACAGGTTTGTCAATGGATCTGGATAAACATGATGCATCAGCGCGAAAAGGGTTCCCCCCCAAAAAAAATAAAAATAAAATAAAATGATAAAACAAAAAAAAGCCTCACTCACATCCAAATTCCTTGTACTGCTCATAAATTTCCATCAAAAAGTTTGGATTCTCCTTAAACTTTTCTTCGACGATCCTGCGCTGCTCGCTCGTCAACGGGCAGATTCCCACATTCACAGTACCTTCATCCACAACCGCCTCAAAGTCGCGAATCTGGGGACCCAAGTGGCAGCCACCAGGTGGCACATTTTTGTCAACGGGAAGGACCTTGGAATCTGAAAAAGACACACGAGGGTTGGGAAACAAAATTATCACAAAATTCACGAGGCCAACACAAACACGTGTATCCGACAACGGTTCCAGAGAACACGGATTCGTACAAGTACATTTTGCCGTCTTCGAGAAAGGGAAGCGGTAGCACTGTTTTGTCGACGAGGATTCCAGCGTGCGTCCACAGCTCTGTGTTGATTGTGTTTGTGTGTCTGCATCAGATAAAGATGCAGTCGAAAAGGAGACCAAGATCGAAAACCATGGAACGGGCGGTCGATGCGGGGCACAACTTCATGCAAAGTAATTCGTTTGATGAACGTGGCGACAGGGTCGTTTCCAGCAAAGAGGACGGCATCAAGAGGCTGCGTTCGCAAGTGAAACAATAAGCGCCCTTTTTTAACACCCCCCGCACGCAAACCAGCCTCTCTGCGCTTACCTTGAGCGTGTAGTCGCCGAGAGTCAGGTCCTTCAAGTACCCTCCAGCGCTCGACACGCTGTCGGAGTTGGAGTCCTGCCGTTGAACTACGGCTGCAATCTTGCCGACGCCTTCGCGAACTTTTCCTTCGAGCGACTGGAACAAGTTGTTCATGTGTGTGTTGTGTGTGTGTGTGTATGAGAAGGGGGGGATATTTTTTGATAAAGATTTTAAATTAACTTGGTGTCTATGACAGTCCCTCGATCAATGCAAGAAACCTTCCCTTCTTGCGTGCAGAAAAGTCCTCGCATCCATCCGATCCGACGCACAGTCTTCCGAGAACAAATACGGTGGCAAAATACTGGACATGTCCCACGCAACCTGCTTCCACACCCCCGCTTTAAGTCCCGCTTTTACAATGCAAACACTCGCAGACTTTGAATGACGTCTCCTTGATGAGCATCGGATCATGCAGACTTGGATTGCTACCGGCCCATATTCCCATGACAAACGCTGTTGGATAAGTTGTGTTAGTGACTGGTTCCAATGCATCGACTGCATTTCTGCGGACGCGCCAATGAAGATTCCGCAATAAGGTGGGCTCGGGCAAATTTGGATATGCGTGACCAGAGGCAAGCATCGTAATGCATTATTGTAAAACTCCACGCGAGTTTGCGTGAATGTGTTGGTGATTTGTTTGGCAACAGTACTTTTGCCGTTTCTGATCTCACCAAGCCTCTTGTTCAGTAAATGGCGTCATATGATCAAATAGCTTTACAAATTTTCAATTCGTCATCCTAGATCGTCTAGTGGCTAAGATTCCGCCCTCTCACGGCGGCGACCGGGGTTCAATTCCCCGTCTGGGAGCTTTTGAACTTTTTCACCATCTTCAATTCCTTCAATTGTTCGTGACTGTTCTCCCCAAGCAGAAGACGAGTCTAGATACCTTTTTCATCCCCTTCCTCCAACATCAAACGCGTCTGTTGCAGAGCGACACGCAGTTTATTTTTGTCAGCAAACGGTTGTCAAAGTAATGAAACAATAAAAGACCATGGGTTCCCCCGCTCCAGCAGACTAACAAAATCAGTCCCACTTGTGTCGCGTGATTTCAAGCGTAACATTGCCATTGTAAGTAAAATCAATCATCCCCGCATAAATATCAACAACCTTGACAACTATCCTTCCGACGGGAAACCTCGTAATCATCGAGCTTGATTGTAGCTTTTCCAACACCACCGGATCCAATCAAGTCCTTGTCGCGCACATCAAGGTGCAGTTCGTGGTTGTCGTAGTCAAATTTGAACGTTTGGAGGCGTGTGACACGACCCGGATCTGTGGGTGCAACCGCAGCAGTCGGCCCGTCTTGGCAGCTATGGGCGGTGTCATAAGCTTCTTCCCACTTGTGATTGGTGGCCGAAGACCCTGACAATCATTCGAGTTTGTGTTTTGTTGGACACAAGATTCGAAAAAAAAGAAAAGGACGTTGAATGTTGCTTTGGACACCATCGCAGCGCGCACTTGCGCAGTCTAGGCACACGCGCGTTTGTCGCCGAACAACACGAAGAATGGTTCGTTACATGTTTGACTAGGCGTGTTGAATTTATAGTTCAACTTCGTGTCTGAAATTTTTCTGGTGCGTCAAATTTTCGCCGTGTATTCTTGGTTGTCACAAGCAGCTTCATTCGCAGTGGAAATTGCGCAGGAAGAAAATAAAAATAAAGCGCGGTTCTCTTCTCATTGCGCCGTTACAATGTTGCTGTTGTTGATCCAGAACGCGCCGAGCAAATGAGTCTTTCGGTTCAAGGCATTGTAGTTGTCGGTGCGTTTGTTCTTGGATGTGCTCCGTATTTTCTTTTTATTATGGTGGAGTTCGTGTTTGGGGCGGTGCCAGTGTCGACTGATTATGAGTTTGCGAGCGAGATTTTTGTTGGGTTTGGGGATGTGCTTAATCCGGTTGTTGTTCTTCTGTTTAATGTCGAGATTCGGGAGAATGTTTTTGCCTTCTTTAAATACGGGACGCGGGTATTCTAGTTGAGCGCTGTGCTAATCGAGTGAATGAATAGCTATTTATTTCTTCAATATGATCAGAAGATGATCACTGGTCCAAGAAAGGTAAAATCACTGAATGGTAATCTTCTTGGCACCATCTTCCTTGACCTTCTTTCCAACAACCAGCTCCAATACTCCGTGCTCCATCGTAGCCTTCACATCCTCCACATTCGCATCACGCGGCAAGCGCAGGCTTCTCGAAAACTTGCCCTGACTTCTCTCAACAATATGTGTGTGCTCATCCTTCTCTTCACGCCGCTGAGATCTCTCCCCACTCAATGTAAGAATATCATCCTTGACCGAGATTTGCACTTGCTCCTTTGGAATGCCAGGCAAGTCCGCATGAACCAAGTAGCTTGACGGAGTCTCGGTGAGGTCCAAGCGCGCATTAAATGAGCCACCCCAGTACTGTGATAGCTTGTTTGAGTTGGTAGAAGCACTGGAATCCACTGCGTCAGTGTCGTTGGCGCTTGTGAGGGCGTTCAGGAGGCGGTCGAATTCGCTAAAGATTGGGTCGCGTTTGATGTAGATTGCCATCTGTTTTTGCTTTTGCTGTTGATTTGTTTTTTGTTTTCTGGTTGGTGGAAGCCGCGGATTACCAAGATTTCATACCTGTTTTTTTTTTTTGTGGGGAAAATTTAAGTGTGCGAGAAAGTTCCATTTCTTTTCGAATCGTTCAAACACGCGAAACTGATGGAAGCCACGAGAAGAGTTTAGAACTTCTGAAGCATTCTGATAGTGCGGGAATCTCAACGGTGCCAAATGAGTTCGAGCTGGAAATCATTCATAGTCAGTTTGAAGTTGACATCAGAAGACAGAGGGTCTTGCCAAGACCACAAAATGCAGGCTGAAGCAAAAGATGCCGCGCAGCTCTCTCAAAAGGAGAAGTTCAATCAGATTATGAACAGTGGTACTATTGATCCAGCGCCGCCGCTGACTCGACAGAATCTTAAACTCATTTGGAACCACTGTATGGCACAAACACTGGGTCTGGACCGCCGACGATGGTTGTTTTCTGCTTGCCAAAGAAGCCGCGGTCTGCCCAGATCTCAATGTACACGTCGTTTTCGGCTGCTGTTGCAAATGGAGGATGAGAATGTTTATTTAAATGATGCGGTCCAAACTTGCAGAGCTTGAGCAGCGCTACTTTTGGCAGTGACTAAGCTAAAATCTGGGAATCTGTAACTCACACAACCTTGCCGCTCGATAGTAGGATCCGTCACAAACTTGCTGCTTCCAAACCTGCGATATTTGAACAGAGTCGCCCCAAGCTCGTTTTAGTGTTCTGGCTGCCTTTCACAGCGTAAAAACAAGCGCGAGGGTGGAGTTAAATAATTGTGAAATTTCCAAATCCTTATTGCCTCGGGCAGCTGTTGACGATAGATTCTCGATCTTAGCCATCGATTCGAGATTACAAACGAGTCTGTTTCTTTTTTTAATTTTTGTTTGGCCGTAGTAATGGGGGAAGTGGTGTGGCATGAACCCGAAAAAAAAAAAACATGAACATTTGCATGAACATCACTGCTTGTCCATACTCGCTATAAAATAAACGCATCTTCCAACTACTTCTCTTCACTGTCTGTTCCATTTGCCTCTTTCCCACAAAGAACCAATCCAAGGCAGTCTTCGGCAACTCAACTATGTACGCCGACTTCCCCACTTGGATCCAAGACAGCAAACTGCATACATACTGCAACCAACGCTGTCTGTAGCCATCTTTAATAGCGAGGAATGTCCAGTAGTCTGTGAAGACCTCGCGTGCCGTCGTAGCTGCGACGGCGCACGCGTTCTTGAAGACGCACTTGCCGCAACTCAAACAAACCCAAACCTATATGAAAACTGCTTGACGCACCTCAAGACAACGTACAGCAACTCTCAAAATAACTCAATATTGTTTGTCTGCGTTGTCTGAAGGTCTTTATTTTTTTTATATATTTTTTTTTATTCTGTGGAAGCCGTGTTTGTGAATAAACTCTGGCTATCTATCTGCAACTGAAAAACGCGTCTTTCTGAACGCTTTTATCCACGTTCACAGCATGCTGATTATATGCTTGTGCTCATCCATCAACTGATCTGATGGAGTTTGAAGCAAGCACAAATGCTCTTGTTTCTGCACAATCAAAACCAAATCTCTGAGTGTAGCCCTGTGCTACCAAATATGCTTTGAACCTTTCAACAGATCCATCAGCATTCAGTTTGATTTTGTAGACCCACTTGCTGCCAATGACGTTTTGATGTAAATCATTTTTAAAATGCTGCCAAATAACGGGGTTCTATTTTTAGCAACCTTCCATTTCCATCCCACAGAAGCAGACGTGTCCCCCCATGAAGAATCCATATATATTTAGAACCACCGGCAGTGTCTCAGGGTACTGCATTTTCGAAAATGTTCACGCTTCACCTCCTGCTCCCTCTCGTCTCGTTGTCGGTTTACGCACTGGGGAAGCTGGAGCCAGCTGATGGAAAACTATTGTTTGGCGCGTGGGTGGACACTTCTTCTATTCAAATCAGTGGCGGAGACTCTCCTGGTGCTTTCAATGAGAGGATTGGCTTCCATGCAAGTTGAGTGTTGACTTTTTGTTTTTGCTTGCCCGTGACTTGACAAGAACTCACGGATATCATAGGTGCGTTTCAATTTTACCAACACTTGCCACTCAAACCGCCTGTCGATGGTCCTCCTGACTTTGATGTGCCGAACCATAACCCGGATGGATCCATAAAAATGAGCGTATTAAACGATGGAACAAACGCGGCCATCTTTTTGACGATTTATCCGGATCGGGGACTCAGTGAGACTGTTGTCACTGATAATCATATTATTGCGTTGGCGAATCAAGCTAGTACTATTACGGTGAGTGTGTTTATGTGTGTGGTTGTTTGAAGGATGTTGTTTTCTGATGGTGCAAGGTTTGCAGGAAACTACTGGGCGTCATTTGTACTTGCGTCTGGCTCCTGAAATGAACGGTAAACTCAAGTGCACCAGATTTTTTGTCGCGTGTAACTCACTTCTCTGACGACAAAGGTGATTGGTTTCCGTACGGTCAACAACCGGAAGCGTACGTTCTATTCTGGAGACGATTCCACAGACTCTTTGCACCCATCGCACCGCAAGTGGCGCTAGTATGGAGTCCCAACTTCCGTGCACCTAATGGAAAGTACCTCTACGACCCTTACTGGCCTGGAGAAGAGTACGTGGACTGGGTCGGAGTGTCTATTTATTGGAAGGGGTTGGCGAATAAGTACCCCTGGATTGAAAACACGTTGGCGCCGAGCAACTATGCGGCGCAGTTGTTGGATGCGGATGGGCCTGAAGGGTCTACACAGTCGCTTTACAGAGATTACGCGGTTAAATATAACAAGCCGCTTGTTGTGAGTATATGCTAGAGTGAGGTTTTTCAAACTGCCGCTGATGACTTTCCAAAACAAACAAACAGATTTCAGAATCAGCAGCCGCGTTCCACATGGGCCATCGAGGCCAAGCACTGGGTGAAGGCATCGGACAAGTTGCGACCGTCATGAGTTTCTGGAACTCGTTCATTTTCAGCGCAGCCTTTCGATCAAAGTATCCGCTAGTCAAGATGGTGTTTTGTTTTGAAATGGTCAAGACGGAGGACGCGGATACGACGAATGATTACCGCGCTACTGCGGATCCTGGGACGTTGTCAGAGTTTAGGAAGGGGCTTGCGGCGTTGGACGAGGCTGGGGTTGTGTTGTGGGCAGGGAGTGAGGAGGTACCTCCCGCGGTGACTAGTAGTTCGGTGGATGCTGTGACAAGTACCGTACCTCGTTCGACGGCGGGTAACGTCGCGGTGGTGGTGCCAGTCACTGCGGTTTCTTCTTCAGCCGCTGTGACTGCTGGTAAAGCATCGGAGAAGGTGGTTATCGCATCTCCGACTGCAGCTGCGGTTGTTGGCTTACAGACGAAAAGTGGCGGTTTCACAGTTTCAGCGCCGTTGCTTGTTGTGGCCGTGCTGATGGTAGGATGGGTGTAGTTTTCCCCTCCCTTGGTACGTGCTCTATGCGTTGAGTTGAGTGAGGTAGCATGGGTGTTGCGGTGTGTTAGTTTCTCTTTGCATCAATAAATACAAGAAAGCAGTCATTTTCCTCTTCGTCAAATTACCAAACCCAAACCAGCCCCACCCGCCCATCACCTGCAACCTCTTGCACGAAACCCAGGAGCAACCGATGCACACTCGCGAGGTTTATTGCGACGCGGGAGGGTATGCTTGCGAGCCCGGCGGCCGCGGCTCCTCGCCGATGTGGCAGTCTCGCAGAGTGACTCCAAGCTGTGCGATCTCACTTACCCAGCGTCTAGATGCGCAGCTGCAGCAGTTGTGTTATCGGGTGGAGTTGGAATGGAGACTGTTGTTCGTGGTCGCGCTCCGTCGATGCCCTCCAGCCACATTTCGTACACGCTGGGGCTGGGAACGCACTCAAGCACCCCAATTTGTTTCATCCGTATGAACGAAGCTTTCACAGTTCCTTCCCTGCGAGTAATGGTGCGGTTAAGGTGTTGAACCGGGGGGTGACTGTGACTAATCATCCACGCTGTTTCTTTCGACCACACCCAGCCCCAGCTTCCCCGCCTGTTCAAATCATGCCACACGTGACATCGAATAAGGAAGGAAACTCATCGCGGAGTATTATGGATCAGGATGACTCGCTGCTCATGTCGCCGCAAGCAGATGACAGCGATGCGCACATGTTTGCGGCCTCCCCCGACGATGAAGAACTAAGCAATGCAAAGATACCAGCGCCATTACATTTGCATGACCATCATCAAAGAAACCAGTTTGCTTTGTCGGTTGCATTGCCGCATCCTAAAACACGGTCGAGAATTCACCCAGCAAAGTCGTCAGAAATCTTGCGATCGAACCCGCTTCGGATACCGGCATCTAATCCGAGGAATGATTCGGATTTGAGGGATCCGCCGGAACTGATTCAGAACGCGACTCTAGCTCGCATTGCGCACCTTCCTCGGATCCTGACTAGATTCAGGACGCTGTTCGCCTCTAACCTTGAGTTCATAGTCTGAGACAGAGAAGTCCTTGAGCTGATCCGCCTTTGCTTTGATGCTTTCGAATTGCCGTTGCGCTGTCTAAGTGGCAGTGGCGATATGTGCTGCCAAGTTGGAAACCATATTTGCGTCTGTGTTTTCTTTATTGAAACGTATGCTGGGTCGCGCAGCAAACACGAAACTTGAAAGGATCGCAAGTTTTGAAGTTGTTCGCTCCACAGCCGCTCCAGCGCTGCATTTCCCTTCTGCGCCTCGCTCTCGTCCATTTCGAAAAACTGCGGCGAGCGCACATCAGATCGCACAGAGGTCTATCCATCCATGAACCTGATTCCATGTTTCAAAGCTTAATGACTTTTAGTTTGATGAGGGACACGCTCCTCGACGCTTGTACCTTCCCATCTGAGATTCGTATAACTTTGATTATCGCGCAGACTCTAAACTTGGACTTTGAAGCAACAAGAAAGCCCACTGCTGTCGACTTGGTTTGTGCACATCTGAAAATCCACCGACACGAGCGGCCGAAAGCGATAGGATGCTCCACCTGTTTCATCTCAGTTTGGATAGTTACTACCACAGTGTGGATGCAGAATAAATATTTATTTGAGGGACTTTGAAACAGAACTGGATGCATGGTATTCATCATACATAACTTAAACAGAACTTGTTAATGACTTGCAATCTATGGAGCTTGTATATAAGCGTTATGCAAACAAAACATAAAAAATAATCCCGACTCATTCAAAGTCCGAGCCATCACATAACCAATGCAAATATTTGCGCTTGCTCATGGCCGCCGCGATCATACCGTTGGCCTTTCCATCAGATTCTCCTCCAGCAAAGAAACCGGTAGATGTGACTGCTGGGACGGTACCGTAATTTGTTGCTTGTGTCCCAGAGAGCGGATCCTGGGAGCTAAAACAAGAAAAGAAACCTTGGATCCAATTGAAGACACCCCTGCACTGTTGGTCTTTTGGAGTGTTGAGCAGGCCATCGTCGCGAGCAGTGAATCTGCCTTGCTGGTGCATCGTCTCAATGTTCAGTGCCTTTGATGGACAGGATGGATTGTCTTGGGTGTCGACACTGTCTTCTGCTGCCGTCTCCTCCTCGAGTTCCAGCTCGCACTGGTCTGCAGCCGTCTGGAAGCGAGCGTAGGCAACATCGCTTTCCATTGGTAGCACGTGATGCTCGCCCATTCCCTTTGGCCTGTTTGAAAAAGAACATTGCGTTTTCAATGGAATTATAACAACAGAGATGGTCAAAAGTCTCACCGAGCGAATGGGTTGGGTGACATCCCAGCACCACAGCCTTGTAAGTTCCGCGTTTGATCCCGTGAGGCCATAAGGTAGTCTTGGACCTGCTGAGCGGTTGGGTACGCGCTCAGCGAGTACGGAGACGCGGATGACAACAAGGAACTTGGTCGGTGGCTGGTGCTGTATCCATCGGCGCTGAAGACCGGCTCTGCTTCGACTTCAAACTGGGCCTCCTCTGGAGTGTACGGCTCATCGTCCAGAATGTCGCGTGGTTCAAGAAGCCAGTTATCGCGGTGAGGAAACTCCGGTCCAGTTGGCCAGGTGTCCATCAACGCCAGGAACTCTTCCATCTCCGCCAGCGAGTCGGCATGCTGGAGCGTGTAGGCAGACGTACCAGCGAAATGCGGGGCCGGCATTTCCGTGGCGCCGCCGCTCACCGAGCTGTAGACGGAAGAGAAGCTGGGCTCTCTGGACAACTGTTGGTGTTTTGTTTTTGTTAAATGCCGGCCTTTCAAAAAAGTAAAAAACATTTTATCCGTACCAGTGGCCGCTGGTGGTTTTCCTCATCCGCCTGGCTTCCAAGCACGAACGCATTAGAGTCTGGCCGCGCCAGCAACTCGGGCTCTTCTTCCACTTCGTAATGGGCCGACTGAAGCAGAAGGAACGGCGGGGGGCTGCCTGAGCTCGACGGCGTAAGGCTGTCGCTCGAATCTTGCAGCGTGTTTGTACTGTTTAGCGCCGCTGCGCTGCTGGTGCCACCGTAGATGACAATGGGCCCGCAATCTTGAGTCCAGCGGTAATCTTGAACATGTGCAGCCGCTGGCTCGACTCCGTCTTGTGACTGTAAGTTTAGCGACGTTAAATATGGATTTATGAACGCTATTGGAAGTGGTGGGGGTATGGGTTTGCGACGCGAGCGCGACCGCGGTAGCAGCCACCGAACTTGCCGTCGCCGCAAGTCCGGCAAAGACGCGCTTAACTGGGACGTGTCTCTTCGCCAAAGCTATGGCTGGGCTAGCTTAGCTGAAGGGAAGGGACAACTTACAATCTGGCTCCACTGGAACGAGCGGAGACTGGAATCTCTTTCGAGCGCGTTGCTTTCCAAGCTGGCACCCAACAATGAAGCGCCGATAAAGCCAGGCGTCTGGCTATAACTTGAGAGTTCTTGCGAGTCAGTCCTCGTCGGTAGCGCGGTGCGTGCATTTTGTCGAAGGC
>QEAP01000642.1:0-13026 GCA_006535975.1 Chytriomyces confervae | reverse complement strand
TTTGGCGCTGGACGCACAATACAAAAAAAAAGACATCACCAAAAATGAAAGAGATTGGCAGCTCAGAACTCTGCCCCGCGTTTGCCCCGTTCTTTGGACTTGCAGGGGCCGCTAGTGCAATGATCATGTCTGCCATGGGCGCGGCGTACGGCACGGCAAAGTCTGGAATCGGAATTGCCGGAGTGGGAACATTCCGCCCCGAGATGTAAGCCACTCTACGTCATGAGAGTCTTTAAGTATCTTGATATATTTTAAACTTTACCTTAGCATGATGAAGTGCCTTATCCCCGTCGTGATGGCGGGTGAGTCATGGGTAGTTTGTATTCAGTCTTTTGTTGCATTCTTTTTGGATGAAACTCACCCGCGAAACTTGTCCAGGAATCGTTGCTGTGTATGGCCTCGTTGTCGCTGTGCTGATTGCCAACGATCTCAATCCGGCGAATCCGTACTCGCTTTTTGCTGGCTTTGTCCACTTGGGAGCCGGGCTTTCGTGTGGATTTGCGGGACTGGCAGCTGGTTATGCGATTGGGGCCGTGGGAGATGCGGGAGTGCGTGCGTATTTGTTTCAGCCGCGAATGTTTGTGGGGATGGTGAGGGAGCTGCGACAAATATCTTTTTTGAGACTGAAGTTTTTTTTTTTTTCAAAGGTTCTCATTCTCATTTTCGCCGAAGTGTTGGGTCTGTATGGACTGATTGTGTCGCTGATTCTCAACACAAAGGCGAAATCTGTATGCATTTGAGAACGCTTGTGCGTGCCACATTCAACGCGTTTTTATCCGATTCGCCGCAATAAAAAGAATTGAGAATCAAGATCAAAAGTACGGTCTTGCGTTGTGACAAAGAATGCACGCGTTTAATTTCTACATTTCCAGATCGAGAGCATTCAACGTTGCACTTATTGCATTCACATTGCTGTTATCTCCATGCGTCGCAGGACTCCCAACTCCCTTCTTTGACCCAGTTGAAGAAGACGAGGAATCCACAATTTTTTTCACGGTTCCATTTTCGATAATGCTTGTTCGGAAGAACGAGTCTGAAACCGTCGATGCAGCAACACCCGATGTCCGCCCAGACATCATCGACTCTCCAGCGTGGCTCAAAATCTCAGAGTTTCTCGTCCCTGAAACTCCAACACTGTTGCCAGAGGAGCCAGAACTGAAAGCAGCCGTTGTGCTCATCCGTGGAGTCAACCGCGAGTTGGACCCGGTCCGGACACCTCGTTCTCCGGGGCCTCCAGATGCAGCTTTTTCATCTTTCACGGGCTGTGGGGGGTATTTAAGTCGGATGGACGGGTGCTTTCGAGAGAATGGGATGGTGCCATTCCACAGCCAAAATGGAATGTTGGGCGGGATTTCGACATCTCCCGTGAAACGCTCTACGAATTCGTTTACAGCGGATCCATCAATTTCTTCGCCAGCAAGGAAACGCGCGTACTCCGCTGGGATTTTTTCTTTTCGTTATTGAGAGCATGTTGTTTTCAAAGATCGCGTCTCACCTATGGCAGATTTCGTTGTCCAACACATGAGTTTTCGCAAAAGGGCGACAACGAGGCCCGTCACAACGCCACCATTTAGACAGTGGATGTACAGAGGCAGATTTTCAACGTTTGTAATGATGGACAGAATTTGCGATGCTTGCTTAAAAGACAGCGGGATTTCTGTGGAACGAAGCAAGAATAAGCCCCTCAACATGCAGTTTAGAAAAAGGAAATGGCACCATTGTCGTCGGTGGGTTTATCGACGCGAATATGAAAAGTGGCTATAGAATTCTTGGCAATAAAGGTCGAGATTGGATCGACTTCATCGGAATTCGATAATGCGTCTCCGCCGAGATCCTTTTCTGAGCCGGTTCTGTTCACTTGTGCCTCTTTTTGTTTGTCCGTGTCGATGGAGTTGATATGAAACGCTGGCAGCTCCGGTGTCAGAGATACAATGGATTTGAGTTTCAGGCGCGAAAGGAAGCGCAAGTTGGATGGGAGCGGATATGCGCCTGGGGTGTGTGTGCTTCAGGCGTGAGTGACTCGTTGTCGCAGGCATTCATGTTGGAATCACCTCGAGTCAGCACTTGGCTCTCGATCTCGTGCTTGGACCAGGAGCCGCTTGATGCGACGAGGCCGTAGCGGTATGGTGGGTGTTGGACCATTTATTTATTATTTATTTACTTGCAGCTTTTTATTTACGCACTTGAAAAATTCATCACCAATTACAGCAAGTCATGAGCTGTGTGTCAATGACCAACAGCACGTACTGCCCCTCATTCGCCGGCTTCACGGCATACATACCGCACGGAGTTCCCGTGCAGGACACTGCCTCATTCGATGACTACATGGCCCAGACAGTATCGCTGGGAACCACACCCACACAATCAACGATGGGCGACCTGATACGCAACCCAAGCGTCTTCAACTGTCCCGGCTGGGACGGTACCGGTCTAAGATACATTCAGAGCACCATGTGTGCGTACTTTGCGGGCATGGGGTCCGTATATCCAGTTGGTAGTGGGAGCGGCACGTGCAATGATGGGAAACCTGTCACCGTACCAGTGTGCCAGCAAACCATGGACAGCTTCAAAAGCAGCTGGGATGCCGTTTTTAGCAACACTGATTTCTGTCCGGATGGCCAGAACGACGCTGCGGCGAGTCTGATTGACTTTGTTGTGTCTGTCCGGGATCAGTTATCTTCGGACTCGTCGACTTGTTTGACTGCAGAACTTGCAGAGCGCGAACATTGCGGTTACTATTACTGCTAGCGTTGTTTGCGTTTGTTCCAGTGCAGTGTTCTTACCCATCCAAACAGGCTTTCAAAGCACGCTGGAGGCAACCCAGTTCTGCGAAACCAAACCGGCAGATTCCTACCAAGTACCCCACGAAGCATGCTGCGATTATCTCGATTCAGTTTACGCTTCTGAGTCGGAAGATTATCTTCACGCTGACGGCAATTTCGAAATCCCAAGAACCTCATCGACACCGCGTTTCATTTGCGTACAAGTAGACTGACTCGCATAGACCCTCTCATACCTCATAGTAGTGGGTTACATTCCCGCTTCTCTACACGCTTCACCCTGAGTTTTAGTTGCGCCCAATGATGAATAACACTGCAAATCTGAATGAAAATTTGAGATATTTGTCTGTGCCATGAACTCTGCTTTCTGAATCCCGACGTAAATCCTCAACAAACTGGCAAAAGATGTCATCCTATGAACTCACCCTCGGGATCGTCGGAACCTACTGCACCATGCCTAATCTAGTATTCAACCACTCCCTCGTAACCAACCTCACCACAAACTACCATGACGCTGGTGTTGACTACCTTGGAGGCTCTGGCTTTGCATTTCTCAACAGCCTCATTGCTCAAATCGCCACAGACGAAGTCAACAACGACACGCAGATACTTCCAGACATTCACGTGAATCTCAAACACTTTTCCGACTGCGGCCCGCATTTCCCGTGGTCCGAGGAATCCTTTGGCGGGAACTCATCCGGCTTTGCTTCGTCCATCCTTGTTCACGATATTGCCAATGTTCACAAGGATGTAGTTGGGATTGTTGGTACCGAGTATAGTTCCACGGTGCGGGCGGCGGGACAGGCGTGGGGACTGTACCAAATCCCGTACTGTGCCGCATACGCTGCATCCCCGCGTTTCTCAGATAAAGTCAAGTACCCGTACTTTTGGCGGCCGTTTGCGCCGTTCAATATGGGCGCGCATTTGTTTCAGTTGTTGAAGGCGTGGAATGTGAGACAGATTGCGATCGTGTTTCAGGAAGATGGAGAAATGGGGGCTCAGAGTGGGTGACTCTTTATTTGTTTTGTAGTTGCTGGATATCCTAAGACAAGTTTTCTCTTCAGGTGCAGTATCGATTCGAAAAGACTTGCTCGCACGAGGGATTAAGATCCCAGTGTATGCGGGGCTAAAGAGCTCTGTTCCCTTAGATCGTGTCAATTACATTAAACGGCTGGTCAAGGCTTCATCTGCACGGTACCGTTTGTAACAGATGCAGCTGCCTATTTCCTTCTTTCCTCAGGCACCATCTTTTAGATATCTGTTCATAAGCGCGACAACGGGATTCACAGCAAAAGCATTGTACAGGTTATACGATCCTGAATTTGCTGCAACGGGTGTTTACATGGGAATGAATTCGCCGATTCCAGCGTCCAATCCGCTTGATGGTGAGAGACCAACTTCCATCTTAACCCACGTGCCCCCCAGATTAAACATACATAAGCATTCGGAAACGATTACTTTGAAAAAATCAAGGGATACATTTATATCCAGCCGGAAGTACCCGATATGGACACACCCGAAGCCAAAAAGATTTACGAAACCGTGGAACGCGTCAATGGTGGATTTGCAGTGAATCCAGTCGATTTTTGGAACTATTTTGAAATGCAGTGGACGTATGATTGTGTGCATATGATGTTGAGAGGGTTTGATAAGGTATGTGCATCGAGCTTCTTGTGCGGCAAATTGTGTTGAGTTGTGTTTTTTGTTGATAGATACGAAGGAAATATTCAACTGAAATGCTGGTGAAGCGTGAATTGAATAGCTACATGAACTACACCCTCTTTCAAGACTTGGGGTATAACGGACTAACAAGGAGTCCCATGACGCTCAACTCCAATGGCGACCTCATCATGTAAGATTATCAAAATGCGTTAGCTACAGCTGGCAAGTCAATTCTAAACTTATCCGTACAAGGCCATGGATGGTCCTTGTTTTCACGGGAGACTTGTTCAACTCGACACGTGAGTTTTTATGCCCTATGTTCCCTTTATCTGACTAACGTTTGAAAAATTCAGCCATAGGACACACGGACTCGGAAGCAACTGATTTTCAGTATTACAACAAAATGACAGCAGCGTTTCCTGGCGGTAGTCCACCCTCCGACGGACTTGTTGAAGTGAAAGAATACTCGCCAGACCTGCGATCCATCGAAGGAAAACTGATGCTATCGATCGCGATCCTTGGCATTGTTTCAACCAGCGGCCTATTCATGTTTGTGATCCTCAACCGGAATCATAAAGCGGTGAAAGCAATGTCCGTTCCAGAGACGCTCATCATGTTGGCGGGGTTCATGATGGAGTTTATTGCATTGCTGACATATCTGCACCCAGCAACGCTCGCCACCTGCCATGTCCGCTTGTGGTTGAATACTTTGGGATACAGCATTGTTGTATCGACGATTGTTTGCAAGCATGTTGTCGTTGCCTTTCTTTTCCAAGAAACAAAAACGAAGCGATTTATTCAGATTCAGTGGCGATTTCGGATACTGAATGCTGCCTTGATCTTGTTTCCACTGGTTTGACCAATTCGGTTGTCGGTTGTTGATATTCTTTGTCCCCCTTGTGTGCTAACGCTGAGTCAACCAGGCATTACTGGTTGGACACCGCATCACATCGCGCACACAGCTAATCAGCATCAAACTGATGGCAGACACATGCTACAACTATTGCCGCGAAAAGACACGCACAGCATTCTCCATAGCCACGACTCTGTCGTACTACAATGTTCTCCTAACGCTCGCATTGATTCCCACCATCTACAGCCTCCAACGCGTGCATTGGAGCTCACATCAAAGCGATACTACGGTTTCCATAGTTCTCCTGATCTGGATTCTCGGCGGCGTCCTCAGTTCAATCCTCCAAATCACCGACACAAGCGGACATCAAGCAGATGCAGCAGCCATCGATCTCAAAAGAGAAATCTGTGTCAACATATTATCCCTCCTCGCGCTGTACATATTGATGAGCGCGTGTGTAGTTGAAGTACTGTTGAAACAGTTCAAGAAACGGCGCAACGCGTTTTGGAAGCGTGTTTCGCAAGCAAGCAGTCGTTTGGCCAGTTTTAAAGAAGACCAGCAGCATTTTGCGGTCTCTTTAAAGCAGGAAAGTCGCGCGGTGCTTTCGGTGGGGGTAGTGACTGAGTGGCCGCTTTTGATGGGCGATGGAGCTTACCGGCATAAGAACTTGTTGAATGTGAGTGTGTATGGCTGCTTGGAAGACTAGTTTGGTAGGGTCTGACTACTTCTCAATACGTTGTCTTCCAGACTGTCGACACCTGTATATACAAGGCAAGACTTCAGAATAACTGGTTTTGGACGCGCTGGCGCATCGCTCGCGTACAATTGCACGTGCTGGGACCCAAAAAGATGTGGCTCAGTTTCGATGCTCAAAAGCAGTACCAAACATTTGTGCTGTCAAAGGACACTGGCTTCGAACCCTGTGGCAATCTTCTCATCTTGACTCAGAACCCAAGCAAAGATGCGCCCGAGATGGCTGCCGGGCTCGCTTGCTGCGTCGTTCTTGAATTCAACGATAAGGAAGAAACTGACGACTTTTTGGCGGAGCTGGAAGCGTGCATTAGAGAGCTGAAGGAGTCAGTTACCTGCCCACCCAGGCGTCCTGAGATTGACGGCTGCATGTCCGTTGCAAAGAGGAGCTAGACTCTTTTTTTTTTTTTTACCGTCATTGCTTCATTGCGAGAAATATAAAAAAAACAACGGCAGATGTGTGTATTGTTTGACTCCCATCCTTGTCCTTCCTTTCCAAGATCATTTTTTCGTTAGACAGAAGCTTATTTTGCGCGAGATTTGGAGCGTTCTTTCAGAATCCTACGCCAGAGTTCCGACACCGGCCAATCCCATAAACTTCCTCTTGGAGAAGCACATCCACCACTTGCTGAGTTTGTCCCCTTCGTATACTTTCGCAGGAAGACGGAGGGCCACTTCCATTCGCAGTTGCTGCAAGTACTGCTTAAGAGTTTCTGAGCAAAAATGAAGCGCATTCATTTTGAGCCACATTGTAAACAGTAAGTTTGAGGAATAGAGAAATGGTACCGGCATCTTGCTTTGTGGCCGGTTTTTCGTAAAGGGCGTTGAGTGGGAAGTTGGAGTCGCCAGGGAGACTGAAGTTCTGCATGGCGTGAGTTTGGAGGACACGTTGACCTTCAGCCAAGTTTGGTGATTTTGCAGCCAGTTTTAAGAGGCATTCCTAATTATTTTTTTTGTTTGAGTATGAGCAGAGGTGGGGGTGGGGTTGGTAGTTAGTAAAATGATGGCTCGAAGACACCCTTTAACATCTAAACAATATGGCAATAGTCAATGCCGCCCGCACCTGAATAAAAAGCAGCAAGTAAATCAGGACGCGATCGGAGCCACCCTGAATTTCAAAGTTGCGGAAGAAACAATTGGGTCTGAACACGTAGATGGCTTCGTCGACAATGTCATCTTCGGTTGGACCTTGAGAGCGGGTCATGTTAATGCCCGATGCAGAGAACGAGGGATGGGTTGCTCACTTTGGGGAATGGGTGCTGGTCCACGGTTCTTGGACTTTACTGGGAGAAGGGATACATTGCCGACAGCGCGAAACTGCGACGGATCGAACTGAGAGTGGAAGGCCTGTGCGCAGCGTGGCGGGTCAGAAGACGGGGGGGTGTTGTGTGTTGTGTGGAGGCGCACTGTACCGGCATCCGTTTCTTTTTACAGTTTGTTTTATTTTAACCGTCGTAAAGATTTACTTCACTTTTCACTTTGGCTCCAAAGCACAAAATCATAATGCACTGGCATCTCTCCTCACACATCAAGAACGCTTTCCGCCACCGCCAGGCACGCATCGCTGTGCCCGAAAGCAAGCAGAACAGGGCCATTGTTCAGATTCTCTACGATGAGGGCTTCGTCGCAGCTGTGCAGGTCAGACTTGTTTCGGTTTTCTTTGCGAGAGGCCGTGCCCCTGACAGTTGTCTCTCTCTGCATGTCTTCTTTCACTCGCCTGCTCAATCACTGGAATCCATCGAAATCGAAATCTATTCTGCCGTCGAAAACCTATCCGCTGATCATCAACTCCGTTTTTCGAAATTCCAGACTGGAGACACACTTGGTCCATACCATGTTGGAGTGCAGGTTCCAATCACTCCAGATAACGTTTCCCGGAGGCGTATCTGGTTGGACCTGAAGTATTCTCAGGGAGAGCCTGTCTTGGCCGACATGCGAGCCATCAGCAAACCATCTAGGTAAGCTTTTCATGAAGGAAACTCATCTTGTGAGATGGTCGATCGAACACTTTTCGTTTTGTTCTTTCTTTCTTTCTTTCTTTTTTTTTTTTTTTTTTCCATCTGGGCCTGATTTCCGTATCTGCGGATCCACTTCTCACACATTTGCTTTTATCAGACGAGTCTTTGCCTCAGCGCAGGAACTTAAAATGGTTGCAGCAGCACGAAAAGCGTCACCTCTGCTGAAGGGTGCCCAAGTCGGTCAAGTTACAATTCTGAAAACAGTGTACGGCATCATCGAATTGAAAGATGCTCTGAAAAAGAATGTTGGAGGCGAGGTTCTGTGCATTGCGAAATAGGTCCATTTTTATTTAGGTGCCGTTTTTGTGGTTGTGGATGAATGGGACGTGTGATTATCAGCCAAGCGATGCGGAGGGAGGAGGTTGTAGCTTCACACCAGCGCATCAAATGGGAAGAAGGTGCTGGTTACTCATCCGCGGAGCCATTTGCGTGAATAAACATAATTTCTTCCTGAATCAGACCACACAAAACATCACACGAGAGTTGTCATTCTTAAAGACTGACATTACGCACCCCTTCACCCCGCCTCACTAGTCTCACTCCGCCATGTCCCTCCAGCGGGGCGTGGGACATAGAAGCCATCAGCGTGGATTGAGCCATGATCATGGTGATGCGCCTCCGAAACTACTTCCCAGACCGCTCCGAGCGCAGAGCTTCCATTCCAGCAACGACCCTCAGAATGATACGTTGGAATCCATCGCTAATGATGCTTCCGCTGCATCTTTTGCCGAATCTTCTCCATCGCAGCTATCCGTGATATCTCAGTCATCCCATCCTTCGGATAGGCGGCCCTCCATTCCATCAAAGCCACTCCATCTTAGTCAACATCATGTAATTCAGCAGTCCAACTCGATAGCAGATTCTTTCGCTTCATCTATAGCGGCTAGTCCACCTCCAAAAATGTCGTTCTCATCACCGACTTCAAAACCACAAATCGCAACTCGATTGGCGACAGCGCAACCGCCTTTGCTGGGGTCTCAATATCAGTCTGTTTCACCTCGCAAATTATACCCTCCGACATCCTTGGCAATATCATCCTCAGAAGCACCATCATCGAAACAGGAAACGTCTCCTAAACGAATGGCCATACAATTACCAATACAGTCAGTGGCAGCACCTCCGCCACCGCCTCAAACGCCGATAAAAAAGCCAGTTCCGGACTTTACACATCACAACATGAACAGCCCGTTGAGCCCCCGTTTCTCCCGCATCAGCCCAGTTCCTTCGTTGGACGGCTTTGAATCCTCCGAACTCACTTTGGAAGAAGACGACGAAGCAGATCCAGACATGATTCAGGCGCATACGCTTTTGCACACGCACCCTTTTGCGTCGCAGCAGCAAATGAATGTGCCGAATTCTTTGAACGCGAATCCGAGGCGGAGCCACGCGAATGCGCCTGCGCGAATATTGGGCGACGCGCGGATGGGGCGTGTGCGGCGCAACTGGATTCAGCATTTTATGGGAAATTTTGGCGCTATTTCTCGAAGTTCGAGAGTGCTATTGATTCTGTCGTGTATGGTGATGGTTTCAGAGGTATGGCTTCGATGGAACCTTTTCTTTCTTATCTCTTGATGTGTGCTGATATATATTTCTTTTAGATTGTCATCACAACTTTCGTGTTGCTAATTTCCCACAGCACTGGCGAAGTATGCGATACCTCACTGGATTTGTACCTTGTTGTGTATGAAGTCCGGGTGCTGCTGTCGCTTCCATTGGTCGTGTATCAATATCTGCATCCCCCCCTCGAGGAAGCCTATGGCCACCACCGCACTGGAGGACAGCCGTCATCTCCAACACCGCATCCAGCAACTCATTCACGCCCATCTCTTCAATCTTCAGCCGCAGCAGCAGCAGACTCTTCCAGAACAACAGCAGCATCCCATGCCTCCGCAAATGCATCGCAACAATCAAACAATCGCAACACAAATAATTTGTCATCAAGCAACCGCAATCCATCGAACCACCATTACCGCCGCCCACCTCCTCGAGCCAACTTCCACGTCAACAAAGAACTCAGCCTCCTCATTGACCGCCTCAAATCGTTTCTCGACATTTTCAGCGTCCTTTGGTTCCTCGCGGGGAACTACTGGCTCCTCACGAGTAATGGATGTTACCGCACCGCGCCCCTTTTGTATTATCTCAGCCTCGCATTCTTGGGTATGGGGTACGTTGTGGTGAGTATCCCCGTGTTCATGTGTTTGGGGATTGTGTTTTGTTTGCCGTTTGTGCTGGTTTGGACAAGAGTGTTGAGGATTGGTGGGGCTAATTCTACCGCGGGTTCTGGCAGCGGCGGTGGGAATGGCAATTCCGGTGGAGATGGGAGAGCAGCTGAGGAAGACGACGAGAATAAGCCTGGAAATCCGCTTGGTCTGAGTGATGCGGTGATTCGAGGGATTCCTGTTTTGACCTTTCGAAAGACGGGTGGAAAACAACAGCAGCGTGGGATTGAGAAGAAGAGGAGTAGTGGTTACAGTGATCCGCAGTTGTTGCTGGCGCTTCCTGTCACTGGAGGTGTCGTTGCGAATGGCTCGATTGCTGGAGAAACTGCGAGTGGGGGTGGCACGGGGAGTGTGGGTTCTGGCAATGGTAGTGGGATGGAAAATCGTCGAAGGGGAGGAGGGGCTGCTGCTTCTCCGCAAGCCAATGTAATTGTTGAAGTCAAGGACAGGTGAGAGGGATTGCTTTTACAAATTTTTTTTGCCTCTCTTGCAACAATTCAGTTAAACGTCTCAATACTCTTGGACAGAGTAAGCGTTGTTGCAACTGAAAGATCAGGGTCCAGACATCAGTCTTTCACCTCAACATCCTCAACTGAGCTGGGCGAATTCCATTCTGGCCCCAATCTGCCCCCTCGCCCCCATGCATCGTCTGTAGGATCATCCAACTTGAGCAGCTCGTTCATATCCGTTTCCACAACTTCTAAATCGTACGATCAGAATACATCGTCGTATCCGCCAAGGCCAGCATCATCATCTATAAAACCTCCATCAATTCGACCCGTCCCGTCTCTTCCACCATCATCTGCATCTTCCAGCACTGCTTCGGAATCAGCATCCTCTTCTCAAACGTCGCGAAAAGTTCCTCAAATTCCACCACGCCCACAACTTGTACAATCACCCACTGCATCTTCACCTCGCAACCCGTCAAAACCGGCAAGTCCTGCTCCTTCTCCACCTCCACCTCCACCGGTGCAGCGGAGGCCTGCGCCACATACGCAAGTCAACGCGCTTGAATTGCAGGATGGGCGGGTTGACACGACTCTGACGGAGGAAGACTCTGTTTGTGTGATTTGTTTGTTTGGGTATGAGGATGGAGATCGAGTGCGAAAGTTGGTCTGTGGGCATCATTTTCATGTTCAGGTGAGCGCGTGGTTTTTTTTTTTTTTTATTATTTGGAAGGAGATTCTAAAGCTTGTTCTGTCCCTTCAGTGCGTCGATGAGTGGTTAAGGTGTAACAAAACGTGCCCGTTATGCGTTCAAGATGTTACTGCTGCATTAACACAATCGGTGTGAACGACCTGTTTTCTTTTCTGAAATCTGAAGCTGCATGCATGGATTTTTTGATTCTTATTTTTTTACGCGTTTGTTTTTTATGACCCCCTATTCGCACTGGTGTTTGCGAAACTTAATACATAGAGACCGAGTGTTTATTTTTATGGTGTCTTTGATGGATGAGATGTGTGTGAGGGGTGTGGACTGCGCGATCTTCAGCAGCCAAATGGGATGTTACAGAATAAGTGGTACATATATTTGAAAGAATACTGCCGTACAATGACAAAAAAGAAACAGAGCGAGCGCAAAAGAAGAGATAGAATTGAAACACAGTGTGTGTGTGTGTCAGAAAAAGATATTGTTACAACGACCCAAAAACACAACCACCCCCCAACCCCCGCGCCCCTCACACGTCAGCTTGCTTCATAGTCACCAGGGGAATTTCAATGATAAAGCATCCCTCCTTGTAACGCTGCGACGTTTCCATCGCTTTGACGTACTTCCACCCGACAGTTGTTCCGCAGCTTGTACAGTCAATGTCGGCGACAACGTGGACACCGGTGGTCATTGCGCGGCTCGACGGTTCGCCCAGGACTGTATTGAAGACGGTGCGCATGAGCCACGCTTTCCCATGATGCCCTGTTGATTTAATGGAAACTGATGAGTGGTGTATTCAAGGGGGGTGGTGTTGTGGAGGAGAGTGATGTACCATGAAAGTCCTTTGAAATCAAGTTGTTGTTTCCATTGTGGCTTAAATGCGTTCCACAGGCTTTGCAAGCGAGGATCTTGACGACGGGGGGTGGATCCGAGTCATCACGTCCGTTGGTGGCGCTGCTGCTGTCAACGTGTTCAGCGCTGGCGGCGACGGCATTCGTTCGATGCAGGTTGAAGCTGCTGTCGGAGAGCGAGAAGGATGGACGGGGGAGGTGTGTGGATGATGCGGGGCGTGTGAGGTCAGAGGTGCCGAGACTGTCGAAGAGGTTTGGCCGATAAGTGAGGGAGTGTTTGGAGGGAGTGGCGGAGATGCGGGGAGGGAGTGGGGGTGGAGTGAGGCCGAGTGTCTCGGGTCTGTCGTCGAGGAAGAGGCGGTGCACGCGCCCCATGTTTTCGATTTGTTCAAGTTTAGTTGTTGTTCGAGGGGCCCTTCTCTTTCTTTTGCGTTGCTGGTTGCTGGGCGGTTGCGAGGGTTGTTGAGATGGTGCCTTCGCTCTGCCGGTTGAAGTTGAATGCCAGTATGTGCGTGTGTGTGTGTGTGTGTTGGGGTGGTGGGTTTATGACAAGCTTATCTTTGGTTGTGTTTTTTTTTTTTTTTTTGGGACCGAATTTTTTGTGCTGGGCCACCCAGATTTGAGTCAGACGCGTTCTTCAGCGTGAATTTGTTGTTGTTTGGAGCGGCACTGGCGCATTGTCCCTGCCTGCCGATGCAGTGAAGGAGCTGTGCGGTGGTGGATGCATCGGTGGCTGGTTGTCTC
>QEAP01000641.1:0-13029 GCA_006535975.1 Chytriomyces confervae | reverse complement strand
TCAGTGTATCCTTGCTTTTCGAGCATTTCGGGTGCTGTGTTTTGATTAACAGTGAGTCGATAAATGTATGATGCGGGGCTGAAAGGTTATTTACACATGTATACAAGAGTTCCGGCCGCTGCGTGAAGGGGTTTGGAAGCTTTAAAATATGAAGCGACGCTTAAATCCGTCACACATGCGTGGCCGAGCGTGTCCACGAGGACTGGAGAGATGCAGTTTTAAAAGAAGCTGTTCAAGGGTTGACGACAAGCGTGCTTACTGTTTGCAGGCTTTAGATTCCTGTGAATGATGTTGTTGTCGTGCAGATACGCGACGCCGAGAGATATTTCTGCCGTCAGGAATCGAACCGCGTCTTCAGAGAGTCGTGTGGACCAACTCAGAAGAAATTTTAAATCGCCGCCGAGTTTCAGTTCTTGGATCAGAAACATTGTTTCTTTGTCGTGAAACGCAAACTGGATATTGCTGCAGTGAAGAACAAATAAAAATAAAATAAGGATAACTCCGAAGAAACAAAAACGCTATAACAAACCAAAGAAACGGGCACTCAAGACTTTCGAGCATCTTTTTTTCTTGCAGTATATTTTCGAGGGCCTTCTTTAGCAAGCACAGCCGCTTGTTGATAAACTTGATCGAGTGCAGCGTCTGCGCTTGTTTGTGCTTTGCGATTCGCACTTTGCCAAAAGTTCCGACGCCAAGAACCTTCTCGACGTCAAAGTGAGCCAGGTTTATTGTGTCGGCAGTTGAAGCTGTTTTGATTTGGATTCAGTACGCGTTTAAATAAATGGGTATGGATGGATGGGGTGCACCTTTCGTGTTCAGTCGGCCAGTCTGGACGCGTTTGGAATGTTCGGATTTCGAAGTGCAAAGCCCCATGCCTCGTTTGTGTGCGGGGTAAAACTTCAGAAGGCAAATTTACAAAAGATTTACTTACCTCCAGCACTCCCATCTGACACTGACAGGTACGGATATCCGCACTCGAGAACGCGGTGACTCCATGCGTGTTGCTTGCTTGCTGCACCACTGGCGTTACTTGTTGGGTCATGGCTGGACCCCTTGTCGGTACTCAGCAATTTCACGTGCTTTGCCGCTTCACCAGAAAAGCACAAGCGCGCAGAGAAAAAATAAAAAGAGTCACAGAAAACGGACCTCAACGCATCAAAGTGTCTATTTCATCCGCATCCATTGACGCACGAAGCACGTACATCTTAAAAATGCACCCACATCTAATGACCGCATCCAACAACCGGCTGGGCCACTCTCTCGAATCCCAACGTCCTCAGCCAAATCCTCTCCACTTTGAGATGCAACTGCAGTCACAGCTCCATCTCTTCAACTTCTTGAACAGCAACTCGTCAACAACGTTTAAGCATTTCAGCCAACCCCCTGTCAAGAGGGAGCATGAGTCAACGCATCTTGTGTCTCCCATGGACACGCCACTGGTCTCGCATAACCCCAACTTTTACAGCCAAATGCCTTACCTCGGCGGCAATCCAATCGGCATGAGTATGGGACACTCGCTGCCGTGGGACCATGCTTTGGAGTTTTCATCGCTGGAACAGACTCCGCAGCTCTCGTTTGACGCGTCTGTGCCACGCTCGGACTCGGAAACATCGTCCATCTTTGCATCAGCGGCAGCCTTTGTTGATAAAGGAGTCTCGGAATGTGCTTCAACCAACGCTCGAATTTCAAACAAAAAAGCACGCAAATCTGCCAACAAAACTGCGCGCCCTTCAGCAGCAACAACTACATCCCAGCATTCATCATCTTCGTCATCTTTACCAAGATTCAGGGCAACAGAGCTCGAGCTTCAAGTCTTGAGCACCGAGTTTGACCAGAATCCATTTCCTACTTGTGCGGACCGGCAGAGAATTGCTACGACCCTGGGAATGAATACACGGCAGGTTCAGTTTTGGTGAGGATTATTTTTTAAAAAAAAAAAAAGCAACGCGCGGTTTGTGCTTACTTTTGTTTTGCTTCAAAGGTTTCAAAATCGTCGCGCTCATGCAAAAGCTCGTGGACAAGTGCTTAGCAAGGCCAAGGCTTGAATACCCCCCATCTCCTTGCTGTGGCCTGTTATTTATATCCTTGCCTACCGCCAACATCTATCTATATCCAAATACTGTACATTTATTTTATTTCTCATTCTCGCGCTTCCTGCTGCGTGGAGGCTCGTGTTTCTTTGTCGTTCCAAACCAAAAATGGGGGATTTCCTTGTGAGTATTAGTTGTTTATCAGTATTTATCACTCTATGTATCAAAACGTGTTTTTCATTTTATTTTTGTTAATAAGTACGATTACTGTAGTGACGCATATATTATATAAACCCCCGTCTTCATGTCACTATTGTCGCGTTTGTTCTTAAAGCTTGCGATATATGCGCAGGAAGTGTCGCATGTTGTTGAGTTTGACGGGATAGTGCAGTCCCTGTGGATACCTGTACCATTGAGAGTCTGCTTGCTCAACTATTTCGAATGCTTTGATTGCGTCGAGAAGGTGGTAGACCATGTATGTGGGTTGTTGTTGTTGCTGTTGGGATGATAGTTTTGATGAAGTGGTTCCCTGTATTTAAATGAGCATGAGTGAATGCTTGAGTGCATTCAAGTAAATGGCATACAAACCACCGCTACCTCCGAAAAGCTTCCCGCCGAGTCCACAACAACAAGCAACGCGCCTTGCTTCATTCCCAAAACCAGCACTTTAACAAAAGCGACAAATTCTTTTTTGCTATTCGCAAGCAACTCATTCAAAATAAAGAAGCACGTGATAACGTCAGCTTTCGCAACGCATTCAGTTTTTGAAGCAGTGTGTTCTTGTTGCGTTGAGAGAATGTCAAATACGGATGATTCGTAGGTGAGATTTACGGATGGGAACGTAGATTTAAGGGCAGTGCGGATTGGGACGAGTGCGGTTGTGTAGTCGGCAATGTCTTGGGAGTGAAATGTTGGTGTGTTGGTTGAAGTGGTGCGTATTGTGCGGCTCAGCGCGGCAGTGATGCCGACGAGTTCGCCGCCGGACCCGGATCCAACGGAGTAGATGAAGTTGGCGGATTGTAGAGCTGTTTTGAGAGTTTCTGAGGAAGAGAAGAGGCTGTTTTCGGCTCGTGAGTGTCAAAATAAAATAAATCAAAAATAAAATAAAATAAAATTAGAAACTAACGAGTAGTAGCACAGTGACCGTGATGGAGAGTAGGCGGCCACATATGCTTGGAGAAGCGACGGGTTTCCAAAGATAGCGAGGTAGTCTCTTGCGACAAACAGGGAGGCAATCTGACGGCGGTGGGTGTTGAAGTACATGTTTTCAAGCGTGGATGCACATGCGTTGTTGAACAGGGTGATGATCGCTGGCTCCAGAGGGAGAGGCTCGTTGGCCTTGGGCTCTTGTTCCATCTCCATTTGCATTTATCGAATAAATATTTAAGCTTGATAAAGTAAGCAAGGCAAATATATTCACGGATGATTCCGCAGCGAGAGGGCCGACGTATTCTGATGCCTTCGAGGACATCGAGTGGCGCATCGAATGCAGTCATTGATTTGACACAGAATTCTCCGCATCCCATTTCAGCGCATCCATCCAACGAAGACGAGCGCGAGCAACAAGAAGAGCACGAAGACGACTATGATGAGCAGCAAGAGTTTATCCACGAACACCGAAATGGCAGCGATAACGACTCTGATGAAGACATGAACAACAGGCATGTTTATCACGACATGAACCCGTTCTTACACTCGTCAGACTCTGAGGACGGACACCGGGACCAATCAGATAGCGAGGACATGCATTCTGACAGCGATGCACGAGAGTTGAGAGAAGGGAGTGATGGAGATGGAGATGGATTGAGCGATGATGTTGAAATGATTTCGTCAAATGTGCGACCCAACAGAACGCGTTCGCGATTCAGCAGCGACAGTGTTGCATTTGCGTCCTACACGCGCGCATAACGGTCGAGGCATCGGAATTTTTATTCCGATGGTGCGAGTGGTCGTGCGCGTGAGCAGCTTGTGCTGCAGAGACTCAGACAGCGGCACTTGCAGCAAAGCAATCTTGGGTCTGAACAAGACGATGAGGATCCGGATGCGGCACTAGCACGAAGGCTTCAAGAGGAAGAATATAGTGGCGTGCAGTCTTCGAATGTCGAGGATAATGTGCAGCGACTGTTGGGAATCCTCGAAAGTGAGAATGTCGATGAGGAAGATGAGGAAGATGAGCAAGATCATGATGATGAAGGCGGCGAAACTGAGCTAGATCAAGATTCCGTACCCAGAGGTTCATTTGTTTACCCGCTTGTTTTTTGTTGTTGACTGTTTCGATCTGACTCAGTCTTCCCGTTTTATTTTTTCAACTTCATTTACTCGCGTCAGCAAACAACGCTCTTAATGATGCGCTCAACGATTACCGAGCAATCCATCGAACGCGACATTCACTACTGTTGGACGCATCTCGGTCAAGCAGCAGTCGCACATCAACTCGGCAAAGAGCTGGTCGCCGGCGTGGTCGTTCACCACGCGCCGCCGGTGTTAATGATGATGAGCATGACGCGTTACATGATATCCTTGTTGGGATGGAGTGGGGTGGTGGGGGCACTCGTGGGCAGCGAGGTCGAGGACGAGGGAGAGGCAGGGGTGCGCAAGATATTTTTGGAGCTAGTCATTTGGGTGTATTATTGGGAGGTTTGATTCCAGAGCTGTATGGGTAATCTCGATTTTCTTTCTCAAATTCTTTTTTTTTTTTTTCCTGAATTTTGAATTCGCAAATTTTCCTGAAAATTTTCCACGCATGACTTTATTACAACAGCGCCGGTGTTGCGTACAATCCTGCGAACTACGTGGCCGACGAACATTTCGACGATTCGTACGAGGTAACAAACGCGAGAACTCTTTGTGGTCCGTGCCTGCTTGCATTGGCCTCCTTTGTATCTCACTCGTGTGACTTTACACAAAATACCACAGTCTCTCATATCGCTCGGGGAGCGCATCGGAAGAGCCAAACCGAGAGGGCTATCAAAACGCGTGATTGATGCATTGCCAAGCAAAACCTTCAAAGGTGACATTTCGGCGGAAATTTCATCCAAAGGAAAAGCAGCCGTGGATACATCAGCAAAAGAGACTGACCAGGACGCGAAATGCTCCATCTGTTTGACTGAGTTTGAAGCGGGAGAGTCAATATGTGGATTGTCGTGTCTGCACTGGTTCCACGGGGGATGCATCCGGACGTGGCTGGGTACGAGCAAAGAGTGTCCAATGTGAGTCACGTTAATTGTTCCGTATTGTTCCTGTTTCTTCTTCTTCTGATCCATGTGTTTGTGTTTGCGCAGCTGTCGGACAAATGTTGAATAAAAGCAATCGGAGTAACATAAAATATAGTTTAGCCTGAAAACGGGAAAATGTCAAAAGGCGACCATAATTTTTCAAACGGCCCCCATTTTTATATATTGAGAACTCCAACAAACTCATGGCTCCCGAAGCAACTGTCCGTCACCGGAAGGCATCCCCCTCCAGGGCCTCCAAACCTTCAGCTGCCAACAACACTGCCCCTTGGGTCTCAAAACGCCACTCGAAAAGCTCATCCGCAAAACACGCACAAACCTTCCAAGCACCGCCCTTCACCCTCAAGGAGCTTCGTGACGCTGTCCCAGCAGAGTGCTTCAAACACAACACTCTTATCTCTCTTGGATACGTTGCGTGGGACTTGGCACTTGCTGGCTCGCTGTTTTACCTTGCTACCGGCATTGACAATGGTTGGGGTGGTCTTGTGGACACGAGCAACCCTGTCGTCAACTTTCTGTTTTGGTGTGCATACTGGGTTGCGCAGGGTGTTGTCTGCACTGGAATCTGGGTGATTGCCCACGGTGAGTCTCTTCTGCTTTTTTTTTCCAGAACCTTGAAGCCTTGTTTGGTGGGGCTGCCTATGATATGGGTGAAATCAGGCAGCTTTTGTGGGAACTGAGACTGTGCCGAATTTTTTGACACCCCACACCCCCACAACACAACCGCCATGTCGACGATCCCATTCCGTTTCTCGATCGCCTTCCCATCGACAGCATCAATTCAACTTGCAGACAACTCACTATCCCTCTACGCATCAATCAGAATGCGGACACGGAGGTTTCTCGGCCCACCGAACTCTCAACCACGCTGTCGGCTGGGTCCTCCACTCTGCCCTCCTCGTCCCTTACTTTTCCTGGAAAATCACGCACGGCATGCACCACAAGGGATGCGGAAACATGGACAAGGATCAAGTCTTTGTTCCTCACCTTCGTTCCGACTTTGCCCCACGTGTGCGCGATGAGCAAACTGTTGTTCCGGAGCATGGTGAGGAAGAGGAGCATGAGGGAGACATGTTTGAGAGTGCCCCGATTGTGGATTTGTTGCGTCTGTTGAGGCAGCAGTTGTTTGGGTGGCCAGCTTATATTCTTATGAATGGTGAGTTTTTGTTATTTTGTTATTTGAGTGCCTGTTTTATGTGGATGGTGCCGTTTCTTATTCTTGTGGTCCCACAAAATAGTGTCTGGTCAGCGTTTCGGCAAATGGGCTTCCCACTTCCACACCACTTCCCCAATCTTTACTCCCGACCAAGCCAACCAAGTCATTCTTTCGGATCTCGGAATCTTCATCACCCTTTCCATCCTCGGTTTCCTTGGCAGCCAGTTTGGCTTCATGGCCGTCGTCAAATACTACGTGATCCCTTACTTCTGGGTCAACCATTGGCTCGTGATGATCACCTTCTTGCAGCACACGGACGTGCGTTTGCCCCACTACCGCGGCGCCGAATGGACCTTCCTGAAGGGTGCTCTTTGCACTGTGGACCGTGACTTTGGAATCTTGAACTTTTTCTTCCACCGCATCACCGACACGCATGTTGTGCACCATTTGTTCAGTAACATGCCGTTTTACAATGCTGGCGTTGCGACGGAGGCTGTCAAGGCGAAATTGGGAGACTTTTACCTGTATGACAATGAGCCTATTTTCTGGAGTTTGTGGAACAGTTACCGGTCTTGCCGCTTTGTTGAGGATGAAGGTTTGTTTTTTGTTTGTTTTTTGTGATTCAAGTTTGGGGATGGATGCTGATTGATTTCTGATTGCAGGCAATGTTCTCTTCTACAAGCGATGAAGCTGGACACTCTTTTTTTTTCGATATCTGAGAGTTGACAATTGTTTTTTTTTGCGATGGGATTCCAGACGTGTGTGTTGTTGTTGGTGTTGGGTGTAATTTCCAGGGGACCGCGTTCTTTGTTTCAGCGGGGCCCCTTTTCGTTCTCTGTGTTTGGAACTTGTCGTTCGAGCGTCTCGTTTGTGTGCTCAAGTTGAAATGAAAATTGGCTGCTTGTTTAACACTTGCGGGAGTGCCTGCCCATATTATTTTAATTGACAAAAAATGACAACACGCCACCTCGACATTCCCGCAGACCTTCTTGAGCAGATCAAGGCGTCCAAAGGTAACGTCGAATGCAGTGCATACACTTCAACGCACGGGGACCCCTTCTCATCCCCTCAACATTGCACACCAGGATCCACACCTCTCCCAACGGAGATGCAGGCAAAGCTGTTTGACGCAGCGATGGAAGCCAAATCATTCTCATACAGCCCGTACTCGAAATTCCCTGTCGGTGCTGCCGTGCTAAGCGAGTCTGGAGCAGTCTTCTTGGGATGCAATGTTGAGAATGCATCCTACGGTGGAGCCATCTGTGGAGAAAGAACTGCGTTTGTGAAGGCTGTGAGTGAAGGAGCGAGAAAGTTTGTTGCGGTGGCGGTTGTGACGTTGAGTTTGCAAATACCCCCCCTTCCCCACCCTTTTTTTTTTTTTTTTTTTTTTTCTTTTTGGTTGAATTGAGCTTTTCTTTCTTGTTTTACACAGCGACCTGAAATCGTTTGCAAGTCCGTGTGGATTCTGTCGACAGTTTATGGTTGAGTTTGGGAAGGATCTGCAAGTGTATCTGTGTCAGGCGGACGGGTCGATCCAGTTCCACGTTCTGAGGGACTTGCTGCCGCACTCCTTTGGGCCGGAGGACCTTGAAACGTTTAACGCGCAGTGATTTTTGGAGACGAAGGGGGACTGTTCGTTTTTGTTTTTGTTGAACGAATAAAAATAAAAAACAATGTTTAAAAAGTTCACTGTCAGGGACTCTGCGAGCGGCCAGTCGCTGGTCAAGTCATCGCAGCAACGGTCGATCCGGGCAAAGATCCAGGAACAGTACCCGGCATTCGGAGATGTTCTCGAGGAGCTGATTCCAAAGAAGGCGCAGATTGTAGTCATCAAAGTCAGGTGCGTGTTGTTGTGTGTGTGTTGTGTATGGGGTCGATGAGGCCACGGATTGACTTCCTTGTTGCAAAACAGCTCCGATGCTCTCAATATTGTCTCTGTCAACAACAAGATGCTCTTTTTTAACCATTTTGACGGACCGTACCTACCAACCCTGCGACTTCTTCACCAATGTATGTGATGCCATGACAAGACTTCGAAACCACCGCTGACACTCGAAATACTTTCTCCATCTTCAACTCAGATCCGGACATCATGCCCCGCTTCCAAGTCGACCGCGGCGCCATCAAATTCGTAATCTCCGGCGCAGACATCATGTGTCCCGGACTCACATCAAAAGGCGGGAAACTGGACCCTGGTGTCCCAGCGCAATCTCCTGTCGCTATTTACGCAGAGGGAAAAGAACACGCACTTGCGATTGGATTCACGAAAATGTCGACGGACGATATTTTGAGGGTGAATAAGGATATTGGGGTGCAGAATATGCATGCGTTGTATGATGGGCTGTGGGTTGAGACAAAGTAGGTTTCAGCGAGAGAAAGTGTGTGTGCATGGGGATGTGTATTGTTATTAAAATGGTTCTCCGTTTGTGGGGGGACAGCCATCCAATCAGAAGACAGAGTTGGTTATATTGTTGTTAATGGACAGAAGGAGAAGTGCCGATGCACCCTCCGAACGACGCTTGCGTGCGACGCTGTTACTCCAGGCGCAAACTGCGGCAGATCCACTGCAACGACATTCGCTACGCCCGTTGCCTTCGATGTTGCGAGCGCTGTCATTGTTTGCGTTGCGTGGGTTGCGTTGTTTGGTGATCTGATTGACGGACTCCTGTTAATCACCAGATAACACAGGCTTCACACAGCGGCACTTACAATGAACCGAGTAATACGGCTCCACTTGAACATTCGACAAACTCCCATCCAGCATTGTTCAGCAGACCCACGCTCAAGTCAGCCAGTGATGCGAATGCAGCATTCGAGAGGTCCAAGTCATCCTGGCAAGTTAACAAACAAGTATTGGCGACTTGATAACCATGGGTCTATAGAGCCGCCATCAAATATTGCAAAACTGTACCGCGCAACATGACATCCGCAACAGCCACAACAACAGAGTTCGGCCCCAAACTCAATCCGAATACACTGGCCACACACTCCCGAGCTCTTGATAGATCCCGGGTCCGGTAGAGCGTGCACAGACATGGCGGCAAACAGGTCCTGGTTCGGTGCTGGCGGTGAATCGCCGCACGCGAGGCGGCCGACGCTTGCCCGGTTTCCTGAGTCGCCGAACCAGCTCATTTGTCCGACGAGTGAGCGGGATTGGGCGAGAGTTGGCCGTGTTGTTAGCAGTGCTGTCATTGCTGTCGCCAGCATTTTTGGGATTTTTTTAAATTGGTTCAATGTCTGTGCACGGACCGATAACTTGAAGTAACCATTAGGTGTATAATGTGGTTACTGTGCAATTATGTAAGTGCGCCTTTTATTGTCTATTCAGGTGCTCACACCAAAAGAGCCAGGACAATTGCACACAAAGACGTACCCAGAACCATTGCAGACGATTCGAAAAGAGGCGCCGTTGCTGGAACGCCCGGTCTCACGGTTACTGTTACTGGACTTGCAGATGCAGTTGTCCCTGCTGCTGTGGCGGGGGGCGCCGGGCTAGCACTCGTCAATGACGCGGACACTGTTGGCTCAGTGGAATCGGACAAAGTAGCGGTAGTACCAGCAGCAGTAGTAATCGGAGACGGAGGAGTTGAAGATCCATCACACGCAACCCACTCCCACTGAATACCAGAAACTTTCCCATCAGCAACATTTGCGACAACATCAAAAGCGCCCGTGCTCAAGTCGATATCGTTTGCCTGTGCGTCAGGATTCAACATTACATCGACAATCGTGATGACTGTAGAGCCTTTACTACTGGAGATGCGCATGCATTGTCCGCAGAGTCCGCTGTTGACGATGGATGTGACGTCTGTGAGGGATTTGTCTGACACGGCGCCATACAGGGTTGCGGAGGCTGGCGGCTACACAGCAGGAAGGGGAGTTAGTTATAAGAAAGAAGATGGATGGGTAAACTCACCACGCTGGCACCGCAAGCAGTTCCACCAATATCTTGGCCGTCGAGAATGATACGGCCATTGGGGCTCTGCCAACTGTCGCCGAACCAGGTGATGGTGGCAGAGGAGGATCCAGAGGGAAAGAGGGAGCCTGGGGGAGGGATAGACATGTGTTTACTAAGGGATGTTGCTTGAAAGGGCAGTTTTTATATTCCAAGTTTGAGGCGAGCGGATTTGCGATGTGGAAGGGCAAAAATTCAATTTTGGGGCAAGTCCGAAACATGGACAATTTCAACGAAACAAAAGATATTCAAATGCGAACGAAGACATGCGGAATAACCTATTATTTTTCAAGTGCGCAACTTATGAAGGCACAGCTGGGGAAACAGCGCTTCGGTGGAAGAAGATAAATAGAAGAGTAATAGAAGAGTAAATTAGGAAGCAGAGGAGTCAGGTAAAATGCAGTAGAACATAAATAGAAAGATAATTAGACAACAGCACACAGCACTCCGACTGCCATCACGGTCGAAGCAAACAGCGCAGACGCGGAGGACTTGAATACATTCAATTCTGTTCTTACTGTGCCTGCGACTCTGGTTGCAGTGCCGGTAGCCACGGCGGATGACGAAGTAGGCACGGTTCGTGTGGGCTGCGAAGATGACACCACTTGTTGCACAGATGAAGTCACTTGAACTTGCTGTGATGAAGGTGACGCTTGAATCGAGGAAGGAAGTTGCGGAGCAGCCGCACCACTTTGACAATCCACGAAGCTGTACTGTATCCCAGGCACGATACCTTCCGGGATATTTGCAACAGCATCAAACGCCGCTGTGGACAAGTCCAAATCCTCAGGGTTCGCATCCTCGCGCAACATCACGTCCACGACTGTGACTACGACAGAACCTTTGGATGACTCTAATCGGATGCATGTCCCGCACTTGTTGCTATTGAGGATTGCGGATTGGTCGGAGAGGGATTTGAAGGACACTGCGGCAAACAGAGCATCGTTGACTGGAGGCTGGAGCAAGCTGTTAGCTGCTTGTGGGCATCAGTGATAGGGAAAACTCACAAAGCTGGAACCGCACGCTGTTGAAATTGAGCTCCAGTTGTCGGCAAAGTACGTGATAACGGCGGATGGCATTATTGTGTCGTTGGTATGTTTGGAGTGTTTGAACAGGGGGTTAAGGTTTCATAGTTGTGGCTTTGTATTTATGCTGGTTGGTGAGAACAACGAACGAATGAATGAATATAGGTCAAATGAATGATGCAGTTTGTCCACTTTCGTTATAACATTTTTTGGGATAAGAGCAACTGCCAACTGAAAACACTGTACTGTCAATTGGGCTACCAGTACGCAGACAACAACAACTGTCATCCAGAGTGTATACATACAGTGTGCCTACAAATAGTGTGTGTGCTGTCTGACTTGCGTGATTACTAATGCTGACAAATCTCAATTGTTGACAAATCTCTTTATGCGAATTGAAGGAGTCCAAAACAAAAAGGTAAACAAAAACGAATTCACGCGTTCTTGTAGACAGAGTTAAAGTTGACCAAAATATTCGAATGCGAAAACTTTGCAATGTGTGTTTCCAGCTGCCTCAGCTGCTTCTCCATGTTGACTTTCCTGTGGATTCCGTTTCGCAGGTTTCAGATCCCCCAACTAAAAAAAAACAACTAACTCACCTCGCAATTTTAGGCACAGTGTCCACAGTCAAGCTCAGTTTCTGATAATCGCTATTCAGCTTCTCCCAGTTCTTTTTCAATCCATCCAAAATCTTGCCGCGCTCCTCCTCTGGAAGCGGAACGAGCCCTTCCTTCATCATTTGCGCTTGCTGTTTCCCTTGTGGAGACGACATGAGCGCTTCCTCCATTTCTTCCATTGAAAACTCCTTTTCTGCTTCCGATTGCCGCTTTTTGAGAATGTACGTGGGCGTTTTACCATAGTCTTGTTTGAAGCGGTATGCGGGCGTGTTGTTTTGAGGTTTTTTCGCGGCTATGAATGAGAGTGTGAGTGGTGTAGTGTGAGTTTGGGGGGGAAGATCAGCACATATAAATATCCAACTCTCATACAGGAATTGATATTCTCCAACGCATTCAGTTTGATGAAATCTTTCTTTGATGTGTCGATAATCACTGGCTTGTCTTTGGGCACCTCCGCCTTTCGCATCACGCGTTCCGGTGTGTGCGCCTTGACTGCAACAAGCAACAACCAACATTAACCCAACCAATGCGGCAACAAAAAAATAATTATTACCTTTCGGCTTCAAAGACGCCCCATCTCCCTTCTTTAGGAACCCGTCCGTGCCATTCACAAACACTTTGGCAGGACCCATACTCGCGGCCGTCTTTTGCCCGCTTACATACTCCCGACGGGCTTGATCGGCAAACTTGCTGCGGTACTGCTTCTGTTTCTCGGGTGGGATGTATTCGATCGGGATCAAGTTGTACACGGATTCGCGGAACGGGTCTGCGGGAGTTGGATGGGACTTGATAATCTTGTTGTTGGGCTCACTGCTTGGGTTCAGGCTGGCCTGGAGTTGGTCGATAGTGGGCTGTGCGTTGTCGACGGCGTTGAGGCCCATGCTGGATGGAGTTGATGGAAATCCTGACAATTCTTTTCGAAGTGTTCAAAAAAATAACAAGGGGATAAACAAGTGCGCGATAATGAAAGTATTGCATTGGTTCAACTACAAAAACCAAACAGAAACACATTG
>QEAP01000640.1:0-13045 GCA_006535975.1 Chytriomyces confervae | reverse complement strand
CTCTCCAGCGATAAGATGTAACGCCGAAACCAGCCCGCTATTCACAATAGCAACGCTGTCAAAGAGACACAGCCGGAACACCAGAAATAAGCTTGGAGCGAGGTTAGCGACATGCCAGATGTTTGGGAGGACAACCTAGAGGTTTGAAGCGGATCCGATGATGCCAAGAAACGTAAAGGCGGCAGAGAAGTACAAGTTCAGAGTATTTAGCGGCATTAGTTGCGGATTTTCGGATTTACAGATTTCAGATTACGCAACATGGTATTTCAAAACATTGGACCCTTTTTTATTTGTCTTTTACATGTGAGGCTAAAAAACGCGCGTCTGCAGTTCTTTCCAATGTCCCGATCGAAATGCATGATAATCAGAGGATTCACAAGTTCGTAGATGGCAACGACGCCAGTCGCAGCAAAATCAACCGCAGGAGAGACTCTCGAGTTGGAAAAGTATTCATACGCAGCCACTGCGATTTCACCAGTAGGAGGAGGTAGTATAGTCAGTATTGCCTTGTCAGAAACGCGATAGGATTCAGGAAACTCAACTGCATATGTATGGGGCCCAGCCAATCATAAACGCGCCGACCACGACAATACTCTGCATCATGATGTCACGCTGTCTCTTTTCGAGTTTCAATGTATGCTGAGCGTCTCTGCTCAGGCTATTCTTTTGGCTCGACATGTTGGAAGATGTTCCTTCATTAGAAAGCATTGAATTCGTAGTCTGCTCAACGGTACTCGTTCTTTCCATTTTATCCGTCTGCTGTCGAATTTTTCTACTCTTGCCCGGCTTTGAAGTACCCCCACCGCGTCCAACATTTTTGACACCAGTAAAAACTTGCACGATGGTTCCCGCCATGGCCCCATACGCGTAAACAACAAAACAAAGCGTGATTGTCGCAATACTGAAGCAAATCCAAATCAAGATGGAGCTTTTAATATCGCGTTGGCTCCAATCCGGTGCGCAATGTGCATTGCACGGCCGCATTTTGTAGGTATGTTCTTGAGACCCCATAATAAAAGGAAGAACAGCAACCAGCGTCGCGGAAAATACGACTCCCAACAAAAACCAAGTTGCGAAATTTTTGGGGAGATCCTTTTGGTGCACGACAATCAGATATCGGAATAGAGTGAGTCCAAAGCACAAAAGTATCGAGGATATGTTCCCAAAGACGGCAACGCCCGCGTTCAATCTACAAGAGTCTGCATCAAAGTTGATTTCTCCGCTGGCAAGGTTTGACAACGAAATAACCACGCTATTCGCAACAGCAACGCTGTCAAAGAGACACAGCCAGAACACCAGAAACGAGCTTGGAGCGATTCTGGTCAAATATCGCACGTTTGGAAGGACAACCAGCAGGTTTGCGGTGGATCCGATTATTCCGAGAAGTGCAAAGACGGTAGAGAAACATAAGTTCAGAGTGTCCAGTGGCATATTTGAGCGGATTTACAGATTTCAGATCAGTCAATCCTAAAAATCACGTTGCTCAAGCAACCCGGCAACTTTGTTTTAACAACACCAGAGATGGTGACTGGCAGCGCTAACAGCGGGCCCAATGGGTTCTAGGTCACGCTACACGCCATTCGCCTGCCGAGGAGTTCTGCACCGAAAGATCATGCGCTCACCGAGAAATACGCGTTTCTCACTCAATAAAAAGCACATGCATGATGATTGATTGCCCTTTTTGGCTTTTATTCATATACATTGGGCCCTTTATTTACTTCTTTTTACAGCTGAGACTGGAGAAAGCGCGTCTGCAGTTCTTCCCAATGTCCCGATCGAAATGCAAGATAATCAGAGGGTTTACAGCTTCATAGACGACAACGATAATTGTTGTGATAAAATCAAACACTGGCGATGCCCTCGAATCAGAAAAATATTCAAACGCAGCCACTGCGATAATAAAGTAAGAGAAGGGAATACAATCGGTACTTCCTGCTTGAGACAAGATGGGAAGAAGAAACTCAACTGCATATGTATGGGGCCCAGCCAATCATAAACGCGCCGACAACCACAATGCTTTGCTTCATGATACCGTGCTGCCTCTTTTCGAGCTTCCTTGCACTCTGAAAGTCTCTGCTCTGGTTATTTTGAGATGATACTCCCCCCTCGGTCACCACTGAATTGGAAGCACGTTCAGCGCTGCTCATTCGATCCTTTTTATCATCCGTCTCGTTTCGATCGTTTCCAATCTTGACACGCTTTGATGCGACCCTGCCACCGCCAACATCTTTAACGGTTGCGAAAACTTCCAGAATCGTTCCCGCCATGGCCGCATACGCGTAAACAACGAAACATAGCGTGATTGTCGCAATACTGAAACACATCCAAATTAATACTGAACTCCTGGCGTCATGCTGGCTCCAATCCGATGAGCAATGTGCGTTGCAAGGCCGCATTTTGTAGATCTGTTCTTGGGATCCCATCATGAAAGGGAGACTAGAAACAAACGCTGAGGAAAACACGACTCCCAAGACATAAAACCTGACGAAATTCTTGGGAATGTCTTTTTGGTGCACGACAATCAAGTATCGGAACAGCGTGAGTCCAAAGCACAGAAGAATGGAGGATACGTTTCCAAAGACGGAAACACCCGCGTGGAATCTGCAGGATGCTGCGTCGTAGTTGAGCTCTCCAGTGGCGAGGTTCGATGCAGCAACGAGCGCGCTGTTTGTGAGGGCAATGCTGTCAAAGAAACACAGCCAGAACACCAGAAACGAGCTTGGCGCGATTCTGGTCAGATATCCCGCGTTTGGAATAACAACCAGCAAGTTTGTGGCGGTTCCAATGAATCCGAAAATAGCGAAGATGGCGGAGAAGAACAAGTTCAGAGTATCCAGGGGCATATTTTAGAGTGCGGATTTACAGATTTCTGATCAGCAATCCACAAAATTAGTGCTGCTCATTTTTGGCGCAGTGGATTTACATACATTCACCGTAGGATTTGAATATAGGCGCTGAGAGAGGGTCCGAGGGTCCGCGGGGCAGGCACGTCTATCACGACCAGCGACAAGTTCCGTAAAAACAGTTGAAACGCGGCCTTTTCCAAGACACCCAGAATCTCGCAGTGCTAGCTTACACTCTTAATTTGTAAATTACAGTTTGTTGGAAGAGTTTTCACTCGTCAAGCAAGCAAAATATGCATCAAAAGGCTTTCGGAACATGCGCTCCTCCTCGCATACCCGAAGTACGCCTCTCGTTCGGCTTCTCATACCGGTTATGCAGAGGCTCGATCCGCTCCAGCAGCCTTGAGCACTTCGGAATCTTGTTTGGATATGTGGTTGATGAAGCAACCGAGAGTCAGCGACCAAAATTTTTCCTGTGTGACACAGCGGCAGATGTTGGTGCAATGACTGGTAATGCAGTTGACAACCAGCCTGGCCATTGATGCGACGCGCTGCCTTCTGCAGTTGCAAGCGTTAGACTTGCTGGAGTGCGCGCCAAAGGGAAGCTGGCGCTGTTGAAGAGCCGAACAGCTTACTGTTTGTAGAGGTTTCTGCATAGTGTTTATTCTTTAGCCTTTCTTTTATTTCTGTCCACAGTTGAGGCAGGAAAATCCCCGCCTGCAGTTCCTCCCTATGTCACGATCAAAGCGCATGATAATCAGAGGATTTAGAAATTCGTAGACACCAATAGCTGCTGTTGCGCTGAAATCAAACACTGGCGAGGCCCTCGAGTTGGAAAAGAATTCATATAACGCCACTTGAGTGTAAAGAGCGAAGACGAGAAAAAGGTGCAGTCAGTACATCCGTGTCAAAATCGCGGCAGGAAACAGAAAAACTCAACTGCATAAATACGGTGTCCAGCCGATCATGAACGCAACAACAACCACAATACTTTGCTTCATAAGATCACGCTGTCTCTTGTCGAGTTTCATGACATTCTGAGCATCTCCAGTCAGGCTACTTTTTGGGCTCGAAATGTGGGAAGATGTATTGGATCCTTCCTGCGTAGGTGCGGAATACGAAGCCTGATAAGTACGACTCATGCGCTCCGTTTTATCCGTCAGAACCCAGCTTTGTCGATCCTTGACAGGCTTGGATTTGGCACTGCCAACAGTTTTGACGCCAGCGAAAACCTGCACAACTGTTGCCGCCATGGCCGCATACGCGTAGACAACAAAACACAGTGTCATTGTGGCAATACTGAAGCAAATCCAAATCAAGACCGAACTTTGAACGTCTCGTTGGCTCCAATCCGGTGCGCAATGCGCTTTGCTGGACCGCAGAATGTAGATTTGATCTTGGGAACCCATCATGAATGGTAGAAGTGAAACCACTGCTGAAAATACCACAACTCCCATGACATAGAATGTTGTGAAATTCTTGGGAAGGTCTCTTTGATGCACGACAATCAAGTATCGGAATAGCGTGAGGCCAAAGCAAAGAAGTATCGAGGATATGCTTCCAAACATGGCAACGGCCGCATGGAATCTGCAAGATTTCGCATCGTATCTAATGTCTCCAGTTGCAAGGTTTAACGCGGAAACAAACCCGCCATTTACTATGGCAACAATGTCAAAGAGACAGAGCCAGAACACCAGAAACGAGCTTGGCGCGATATTGGCGACATGCCGGATATTTGGGATGATAACCAAGAGGTTTGTAGTGAACCCGATGATTCCGACAAGAGTAAAGACGGTAGAGAATGACTGGGTCAGAGAGTCCAGCGGCATTATTGAGGATTTACAGATTTCACGCCAGTCAATCCCAGAAAAAAATTACACTGCTCGTTTGACATCCTTTTCTATCACCAAATATGATAAAGGATGGCACCGAAAACGCGGTCCAAGTGGGTTGCGTCACAGCACGCCTATCACGACTGGCAACGCGGTCTGCAAAATTCTAAACCAAAATCACACGTTTATAATACATACTCGCGTCTCGGTCGTAATACAATCAAACTGGCTGCTGGATGATGATAAAAAAAAATGTGCGACAGCAAATGTTGAGGAGTGGGAAGCAAGTAATTATAATTCGGGTCCAGAATTGGCGGCTTTTATTTCCTTTTACGAAAAAGGCTGTCGAAGGCGTGCTTACAATTCCTTCCAATATCACGATCGAAATAGATGATAATCAGAGGATTTACAAGTTCGTAGGTACCAACGATAATTGTGGTGATAAAATCAAACACTGGCGACGCTTGCGAGTTGGAAATAAATTCAAATAACGCCACTGCGTATTTAAAGATCGCAATCAGTACTTTTTCGTGTTGGGGACGCGAAAATGAAACCCAACTGCAAATATACGGAGTCCATCCAATCATAAACGCGGCAACAACCGCAACACTTTGCTTCATGATATCACGCTGTCTCTTGTCAAGGTTCAAGGCACTCTTAGCATCTCTACTGTGGCGGTTCTTTTGGTTCGAAATGTGGGACGATGTTCCGTCCTCAGTGCCTGCTGAATCCGAAGTCTGACCAGCGTTACTCATGCGTTCCGTTTTATCCGTCTCCAGGCGACCTTTTCGATTCTTATCAGGCTTGACGCTGGGTCTACCAACATTTTTGACGCTGGTGAAAACTTGAATAATCGTTCCCGCCATGGCCGCATAAGCGTAAACGATAAAACACAGCGTCACAGCTCCGATACCGAAACAAATCCAAGTCAATATCGCGCTTCTCACTTCACGTTGGCTCCAATCTAGTGCGCAATGTGCATTGCACGGCCGCATAATATACGTCTGTTCTTGGGACCCCACCATGAATGGAAGAACAGCAACCAGAGCTGAAAAGACCACAACTCCCATGAAATACCAAGTGGTGAAATTTCTAGGTAAGTCTTTTTGATGTACGACAAGCAGGTACCGAAATAGCGTGAGTCCAAAGCAAAGAAGCAGCGAGGAAATGGTTCCAAACACTGCCACACTGGCGCGAAACTGACAGAGGACCGAGTTGCCGCTGACCTCTCCAGTGACGAGGTTTGTCACTGAGATGAGGCCAGTATTCACGATGGTTACGCAGTCAAACAGGCAGAGCCAGAACACCAAAAACGAGCTTGGAGCGAGTTTTGGGATATGCTGGATGTTTGGAATGATGGCCGCGAGAGTTGTAATGAATCCGAACCCGCTGACTGTTGCCCCGATGGTGGAGAAGCACAAGTTCAGAGCATCCAACGGCATAGTTGCAGATTTACATTTAGGGTTGCACGATGGCAACTCCCCACTACAGATTTACGTTTATGATGGCCCACTGAAGCTTTATTTGCAAACACCAAGAACAAGAAATGCCGCATGGAACCTTGGACAGGACCTCTCAATAAAAATCGCACAAAAAAATCACGCTTTTGCTTCCCGTCTTTTACAGCCCCCCGAAATCACGCGCCTGCAGTTCTTGCCCAAGTCACGGTCGTAAATAAAAACAATAATCGGGTTTACTCCTTCGTAAACAGCAACAATGAATGTCGCGGCAAAGTCGCAAGCGGGTGAAACAGCGGTCCCAGAAATAGCCTCAAATACCGCCACTGTAAAAACGCATCAACCAAACATTGTTTACATTCAACTAGCTTGTATAAAAAGAGAAAATAACTCAACTGAACAAGTACGGCGCCCATCCGATAATAAACGCGCAAACAATCACAATGCTCTGTCTCATGAGTTCAAATTGTAACTTTTCCATTTCAGCCGTTTCCTTATTGATTGCCTTATCGCCTTTCCTTGATTTCGTAGGGACTGACTCCGTGTCCACGTGACTTGAACTCAGCACCTTGGGAGCAACGCTTTCCTCGTTTGTTTTTCCGTCTCCCCATTCTTTCGGCTGCGATGCCAACTCCGCTGAAGAAGCGAGATCTTTCGTAAACGTCAGCACTTCCATCACTTTCCCCACCATGGCCATGTACGCGTACGCGATAAAGACAACAGTAATACTGGCAACGCCAAGGGATGTGATAATCAGCACTAAACTTCGTGGGTCGTGTAGACTCCATTTCGGGCCGCAGTACGCGTTGCTGGGTCGCATTGTGTAGTATATGTCTGCAGACTGTGTCATGAAAGGCAGCGTGGACGCAACCGCCGCAACCACAACTACGGCCAAGAGATAGAAGCTTGCAAAGTAGCGCGGCAGAGTCCTTTTCTTGACCACGATCAAGTACCGAAACAGCGTGAGTCCAAAGCAGATGAGGATAGAAGCGAGACTTGCGAACGTGGTGAACGTTGCGTGAAGCTGGCAAATAGCTGGATTTTCATCCATCTCTCCCTTTGCTAGGGTCAGGATAGCAATGAGCCCCATGTTGATGATTGAGATGGCATCAATGAGACACAACCAGAAGGCCAGAAATGAACTTGGTGCAATCTCTGAAAGATACCACACATTGGGAAGCACAATCATGAGGTTCAGAGGCAAGTTGAGGCAAGTGATGACGACTCCCACGATGGAGGTCAGGCGGCTGACATCATCGAGTGGCATTTGGTCAGATTTACATTCGTGCGCACAAATTTTTTTGCCCAACACGCTTTGGCTCTGTCGTTTTCCAAACGCGTTTATATTCTAGTTTTAACGAAGGCCGGTAATATCCTTAAAGCCAAAGTTCTTGGACATATTTACACCTCATGAAAACCAGTTCCTATATATATTTACTACTCTTCTCTCCTCGCAGGCAGGGAAGCACGGAAATATGCGCGCTTGCAATTCCGGCCTAAATCTCTATCGTATAAAAAGACAATCACCGGGTTGACCGTCTCGTAGGAAACAACGATGGCCGTCACTGCAAAATCAAATATCGGCGAAACATTGGAGCCAGACGCGTATTCAATGATGGCCACTGAAAGCACACACAGTTAGCTGCAACCAATCAAAAAATAAATAAATATAAAAACTCAACTAATGACATACGGCGTCCAGCCCATCAAAAACGCGCCGACAATCACAATGCTCTGTATCATGAGCTCGCGTTGCAGTTTTTCCATTTCCGCAGTTTCATTATTTGCGCCCTTTTCAGGTTTCGATTTCTGTACAATAGAGCCTTGTTCCACACTGGTCGAACAAAATTCGCCCGTTTTCACCTCGGGATTTCCAACAGCCGAGGAAGCAATACCCTTTGTATAAATGAGTACTTGCACGACTCTTCCAACCATGGCCGTGTACGCGTAGATGATGAAACAGAGCGTGATTGAAGCAACACTGAAACAAACCAAAATCACGATGGAGCTTTGAACACTGCGTAGACTCCAGTTTGGCGCGCAATGTACTCTGCTGGGCCGCATTCCGTAAAACGGCTCTGCAGGACCCATCATGAACGGCAGTGCCGCGACCGTGCTCGCCAACGCCACGATTGTCACGACATAGCCGAGGGAAAAGTTTCGTGGAAGCGAAACTTGGTGCACGACAATCAAGTACCGGAATAACGTGAGTCCAAAGCAGAGGAGAATGGAAGCGATACTGGCAAACACGGCGACGGAAGCGTGCAACTGGCAAATGACAGAATCAGGGACTAGTTCTCCAGTGACGAGGCTGACTCCGGCAATAAGCAGCGTGTTTAGGAGTACAATGCTGTCTATCGAACTCAGCCAAAATACGAGAAAGGAGCTGGGCGCTATTTTGCCAAGGTGGCGAACGTTCGGAGACACAAGCAGCAGGTTTGTCACGAATCCAGCGAGCAATAGTATCGTGAGGACGGCCGAGAACCAAAAGTCAGTCCCTTCGAGCGGCATATTTTTCAAAGATTTACGATGTAAATCCCAACCCGAAAAAGAAACGGCGCTCTACAAAACATTAAGTAATGTCAGTAATTGTCGCCAAAAAATAGACTCAACTTGACATGTACGGTATCCATACAATCATAAACGTGCCAACAACTACAAGACTCTGCATCATCAACTCTCGCTGTCTTTTTTCCATTTTCTCCTTCATCTTTTTATCAGCTTTTCGTTTGGTGCTTTGCACAGAAGCTCCCGCGGATTCGTCCAAACGCAGAGAATTTGCAGAATTCCCCAACGCCACACCGTTACTTACACTTTTCGTTTCAACCGTTCCAACTTCTACCACTCGTTTCTTCCCTCCCGACGTCGTATCTGTACGGTCATGAACTTGTAGAAACACTTGCAAAACTTTTCCCATCATTGCCCGCGTACGTATAAACGATAAATCCAAACGTAAGCACCGCCGTAATGCAACAAAAGTAACTCAAAATTACAGCCGGAAATTCCCGTTCGCTCCATTTAAACGCGCAGTGGATGTTGCTGGGCCGTAAAATGAACGTGTCGCATGTGTTGAGTATGAAAGGGACCGCCGAAAATGTTCCCGTGATCAATACGCTGCACAGGAAATGCCATTTTGTTGAATTGACGGGTAAATCTCGTTGATGGACAATAATGAGGTATCGCAATAGCGTGAGGCCCATGCAAAGAAGGATCGATGAAATGTTTCCAAACACTGCGAAATGCGCGTGTATCTGGCAGAGAGTTGTGTTGCGGCTAATTTCACCGTAGACGAGATTTGATATTGTAATGAACAAGTTGTTGGCGATTTCGATGCTGTCAAAAAGAGAACACCAGGAAAGAGCTCGGCGCTATTTTGGACAGGAAGTATATGTTTGGAAGTACAATCACGAGGTTGCAAATGAAGCCGGCGCTGGAGACAAGTGTGAAGATTACCTGGAACCAAAGGTTGACAGTGTTGAGCATGTTCACGAAAAATGTAAATCGGATTTTCAAACATAAATTGTGTGAATCTTTGAGTGACAGACAGCGCCAAGCTGTTCGATCTAAGCGAATTCAACGGGTACTTTATGGTGGATAACCATTGTATTTATTCTCTCAAGTTTTACATCAAAAGAAAACTGCGACCGACACGACAAATGAACATAACCTACAGTCTCTTTTTAAAAAATGCGTCACAACCGCCTGCTCTTACTCTTCACTCTCATCCTCAATCTTCTTGACCTTTCCTTCCACTTTGAGCTCATGCCCAGTAATGCGCTTGTACAGATCCTTAACATCCGCACACGTGGTTTCAAAGTGAGAAGTGGCATCGTATGATTTGGAAATAAACGTCTGATCGACCGTGCCGTTTGCAAGGGGTTCGTAAATATCGTCAATGTGGACAAACTTTTCCAAAACTGGGCCGAGGAGCGCGATTCCGGCAGCGATTTCGGATTCGGCGTCGGCGGTGGTTCCAGAGACGAGAGTGGAGACGATTGCGAGGGTGTAGCCTTCTGGGACGACGGCGTGCGCGGATGAGACTCCAGCGACGTAAATATCTGTTTGTGCGTTTTGGAGGGAAATTTAGACAAGACTCAATTTGCAAAAGAACCAAGTTCAGTCATACCGTGGTTACGTCCAATCTGGTTCTGTGGAATAACAATCTGCACAGAGTCAGCGTCACCCGTTTCTGGGATGGGGTGGTTCAGGAGACAGATGGCACGGACAACTTGTCCCTTTTGAGCAACCTTGTTTGGGAAGTAGGACGCGTCTCCGATGACGAGGCTTGCCTTCACAACTTCACCTTCGGATTTGACACCAACAAATTTGCCGGCGTCATCGTAAACGATTTCTTCGACGGGCTTGTTCAGCATAAAGGTTCCACCGTGGATGGCAGAGAGACTGGTGGGGAAAATATTCGATAAATATTTGGAACTGTAAAATAAGATTTTGCCCCCCCTCACCGAGCAAACCCTTGTGGAAGCTCTCCCAATCCGTGCATTGGGTAAATGTATGGGCTCTTTCCGTAACGCGCCATGGAGTTCATGTACAAGCAGATGCGTTCGTAAGTGTCCTTGGCTGGCTGGCTCATGTAAGAGTCATCCAGATGCAGAGCCAGGGCGTGGCCGATGAAGTCCTGGGTTCCAGCCTCAAGACCGAATTTGGCGTACACTTCGCTCATGGGGACCATGTTCAAGTCAAGTCCTACAAAAAGAGTCAGTTGGATGGGAAAAAAAATCGTCCGACACGGGAAAAGTATATAATCTCACCTTGCTGTGTGGCTGGGTTGGCAAAGTCGTAGTTTTGGATAAATTCAAAGAATCCTTTTGCGCGGTTCTTTTCAGTCAGGCTCATGAGGGGGGACAGAAGGGCCTCAGCGTTGTTGCTGGGAACCTTGCTAATCTTTCCGTCACGGTAAACAAACGATCCAGCGACTTGACGGAACTCCAAGTAACGGGTCACATCGGTGTGGTAGAGAATGTCGACAAATTCACCACTGGCCATTGCAAATTTGGGAATCAAGTCAACGCTGTACTGACGGTCTTTTCCGTATGCTTCAGGTGGCTCAGTGCCGCTCTTGAATTTGGCGTACAGCTGCGACAGCTTGAGCGAAGCCGAGGCGCCGCCGTAGTAGTCGTTGCGGTCCATCTGGAGAACCTTCTTGCCCTCAACAGAGAGCAGGCCAGACAGAATACACTCGCTGAGACCGGTTCCGAGGACAATCACGTCGTATTGATCTTGCTGCGCAGTTTTTAAGACTGGGTTAGTCGGGGGATGATCCAGGGCAATTTAAGGGGGGGCCGAGACAGTTTGGGCGGTGGACCGTTGGAGAGGGCATGAATGCTTTCGATCCATGAAGTGAGATGGAATGCAACTGATTCAGAGATCGGATCGCGCGTTTGATCCTGGAGGGACGCCTGATCACGAGCCGGTGATGAACAGCCACACTCAGCGAAGCGCACTCCCAGCTGTAAAGTAAAGCCTCCCTTCAGATCCCGCTGTTGAACTGGACTCAGATCCGAATCCAAAGTCATGCACATTCCCCGGGCTAAAGTGCGAGGTCGGATGCGTGGCAACGGGACGCTCACCATTTGTTGGAAATTGGATATAAAAAATTTGGTTTCCAAATTGCCACGCTTCAACAGCTGTGACCTCGACACAGCTGCCGTAATGTGCAATAAGACCCACCAAGCATAACGAACATAAAACGCGAGTGCACAAACCACAGAGTCCAGCGTTCTAATTTCGGCGACATTTTACGCTGCGCAGAGACGCGCAGAGAGTTGGTAAATCCTTGGCTTTCGAAAGGATTTACAACCAGCAAAAACTGTAAGCAAGTATAACGAAGCACGCTTTGTTTCAGCATTTAGTAGCTTCTGAAACACAAACTGATAGAATTCAAAAAATGACAAGCAAGAAAATGACGAGCTACCAGAAATGGCAGCTCCTTGATGAGTACTTGCCTGCAGACACAATTGGTTTCACCAACTACAGCGACTGGATAACCTGGGACTACAAGCTGAGAACCATAGTCGATGCCGATGAAGAGGACGGTGACAATATGCTGCTCGTGCTTGACGGTAAATTGCTCAGACCGGCGCCTGGAAGTGATACTGAGGCAGCCAAAGCATGGGAGAAAATGGATCGAAAAATCAAATACATGTTGCGCATGAGAGTCGATGAATCGCTTTACCATATCACGGGCCATGATGGAGACAAACCTGCACACGAAATGTATAAAGCAATTCAACTCAGTTTTATTGCCGTGTCTGGCAGTGAAGACATGGACGATTTTTTGAAAACACTCTAGTCCCGCAAAATAAACAAATAAGGAGATGCAGTGTGTGATTTCCAACTGCAACTGCGAATGTCTCGGTCACAATGAAATCGTTGCGCGTGGCTCATCCATTTTTAGCTTACTGCGAAAGCTCGTCATCCCTTTTCTCTGCAACAGGTTTTTTTTTTTTTTGTGAAACGGGTGTGAGGTGAGGGACGCTATGCCACAAACTTTATTAAGAATATTATTCGCGTAAGTGATAGAAAAGAATTAGGTGTGAGCAAAGGGTAGGGTGGTCGAAAAAAAGACCAAACGCATACTCAGGGAATTGGGAATGAATGAACTGGCCATAAAGAAGAATAGGAACAAGGATACTATTGGGTATGAATATTGAACTTGGCACGACGCGTCAAACTGTAAAACCATAAAAAACTATGACAGCAACGCTGCATGGACAGACTTGGTGGATGTGAATTCATCGATGCCTTCGTATCCGCTTTCTTTGCCGTGTCCTGTGTTCAAAACGGTGAGGTTATTTTCAACTCAACAACCAACACGTAGGTCCCTCACCACCGGCTTCCACACTTCCAAGAGGCACATGCGAAGGTGCTTTGTTGTAGCAATTCACCCACTGCC
>QEAP01000637.1:0-13089 GCA_006535975.1 Chytriomyces confervae | reverse complement strand
TGCACATGATGGTGGAGAACACTGCCAAGGCGCTCAAGAAAAGTGCGGACGATCATGCCAAGAGTGAGTACTACAACATGCAGAACCGCGAGTTTTAGTGCACTCTGTTTTTGTTTTTTTTACCTTCCTTTGCTTTGTTTGCTTTGTCTCTTTTTCTGCTGTCCAGTTCATTTTTCGTTTCTTTTTCGGCGCATAGAGCCCGTTTTACACATATATAAAGGGTAGAAGCAGTTTAAACAATGAGGCGGAGAATGCAGATGAAATCAATGCGCAGCTTTCCAGAGGACCTGTGTGTGTTCATTATACCCGCTTTCAAAGTGAATGGCCTGCAGCGGTCTGGCTCGTTCCTCAAAGGGGTTTGAGACTCGTACTTCTTGACGACTGAGAGCAGTCGCAATGCAGGCATTGAATGGGTGTGGGATCTCAAGCTGGTGCTTTTATCGCGAAACCACAATAAACAACATTTTTATTCGATGGACGAAATAGCTTCGTTCGAGGAAGTGGATCTGGATGCCAAAGCATCTGACAGCGTACCCATCAGCCAGCTCCACATCAAACAACCCGAAACAAACGCACTCTCCTCCGCATCACAGGACTCTGCCACCCATGACTCAACATCCGAAGCAGCAGCAGCAGCGAAGCCACTCCCACCCCGCATGGTCACACATTCCCAAATGAGTTCACATCACCATACAATGCTCCACACGCCTGTCGTGGACTCTTCGCCGCAAACGATTTCCCTGCGCGCCATTTCACGCACAAAAGTGGAAATTGTGCACGTCAAAATCGTGGACACGCAATTGCCGCTGCTTGTGCCAAGGATCCTTAAATACGTCAACTGTGAAGCGACTTTGAGGGAGTGTTTGCGCGTGTGTTGGTGCTTTATGGGAGCAGCGGCGGCTCGGTTGTACCAGGTACAAAGTTTTTCTTTCAAATTGATTTTCAAAAAGGCGGCGCGCCTTCTTTTTTTTTTTTTAACAGTTTTCTTTAAGAATGTCGCAGTGTTTGGAGCGCAAGGTCATGTCCTCATCAGGCTGTTGAAACTGCTCTCTAAAGCGGCCGATGGAGAAACGCTGCTGGATTACAGAAAAATCGTCAGGTCTTTGAATGCAGGCGATTTAGTTCTTGACGAATCAGAGGTGACTCCTTACCAAAGTTGGAACCTCATTCGTGAAGTTATCAGAAGGTATTTTTTTTTGCCCGTCGTCAATTTTTTCTCCTGCAGTTCCATCCATTTTTACCCAACTCAAACCTTTACTTTTTCTGCAGAGTGGCGCCAAACCTCGAACGAATTTATCTGGAAAGCTCAGACCCACGCTTCCACGATCCAGATCTCATCAACCCAACGACATGCGGCCTTGATCAGCGAGTTCAATTTTCGCGCCTCAAAAGTCTCACAATCGGACCAGGATGCCTTGCATTCCCAGACTCATTTCTCGTCGACTTGATTCGACGATGCCCTCGCGACTCTCTTACAAGTATCCGGCTTCCCGGGTGTTTACAATCCATTTCGAGAGAAGCGATGGATTTGATTGCTGGGCGCGGTGGGAAAGCTTTACAGGATTTGATTTTAACACCGCCATCGGCGTATCCGCCACCTCTTGTAGATGACGTAGGGGTTACATCTACTACTCAAGCGGGTGGAAAAGATTCATCCAATGTCACAACAGTCGTTGTTGGTGCCAGAGGTGGGGTGTCGAAAGGGAGCGCGTTCAAAGACCTTTATGATGCACAAATTCACTGGGATTTGGACACACTTTGCTATGGAATTTCGCAAGTTGTTTTGTTGTGCCCGGATTTGCGCGCATTGGATATTTCTGGACACGCGCAAGGATTGAAACCTGGTTTGCACAATTTTTTTTTTTTTCATTTCGTAATACACCTTTTATAAAACTCGAATATACTCAACTGAAAGTGTTTTTGTTTTGTCCCCCCCTCCCTCCCACCAAAAAATAAAAACAAAAAAAAAAACACAGGAATTGTTGAACAACTGTTAAAAACCTGCGTTCTTTTGGAAGAACTGGATCTACCCTGCGGTGTAAACGACAGCACAATGTCCGAAATCCTCCTCTCAAAACCGAAACATTTGTGGCGCATCAATACAGCCTGTTGTTGCCGAAAAAGCTACCTCGACCCAACAACAGCAGCAGCAACAGCACCTGTAACCAGCAGCAGCAAAGACATTAGTGTTCAAGGCAGCACGTCATCCCTCTCAACCGCATCGTCGTCGCGCATTCCATCATGCAGCACGTTTACAGATGTGATTGTGAAAGCCATTGTTGAACAAATCCTTCCAGGAAAGTTGGGCGCGCTGTTGGAACTGCCTACACATGGTATGAAGGTTCAAAGTGCAAAATGGGTGCCCATGCTCAAAATTGTGGAAGACATTGGTGGGGCAAAAGTGGATTTTCGGGACACGAATGGTGTGTATGTTCCGAGAATTGGGGTTAAAATTGTTGTGCCAAACGGTCGGATGTACATGTGAGCAGGGGGGTGGGGTTGGCGAAAAAGGGAGCGGGGTCACTGGTTTCCATCATTAGCTCGTTTTTTTTACGAAAATAAATTAAAGGAATCTGATATTCCCCGCGCGAGTTGTTGATATAAATGCAAAAAGACATGATGATGCATGATATGTATTTGAAAACAGATATGCAAGTTAAAGATTGAAGGATAATGATTACAAACTGGCGCGGTGAGAGAATTAAGTAGATTAAGCAAAAGTTGAACAAAAGAGATCATCTTCCACCCTTCAGAGCTCCGGCAATTTTCGCAACTAGAGCCTTCGCTTTGTTTGCTTTGTTTGCTTTCTTTGCCTTCCTGGCCTTTGCAGTGGTAGTTGTGGCGGTGGCTGTTGTAGCAGTAGTCGCTGCAGAAGCAGCAGTGGTCGAAGGTGGCGCAGAAGCATTCGGGTTGCCTGGACCTGCGGTACTCTGAATCAAACTGGACGACACAATTTGCCACGGAGTTCTTGAGGATCCCGAAGATACGACCATATTGACGGTGACTGGCCCAACGTTTGCAGCAGGCGGAGTCCACATGACAGTGAAGGGAGTCTGAGCAGTAAGCGGCTGCGCATGAGTGATTGTACTAGCAGCATTGTCGTTTGTAACGTTCTGGTTCGTACAAATCGCTGCAGTTTGTGCGCGCAAGTTTTGTGCAGCAATGTTGGCAAATGTGCCCACGTGCTGTGGTGCGCCGCCCGCGTTTGGCACGTTGGGGGTACCGATGGGAACAGCAGTCAGGGACGAGTCTTGGACGGCGTTGGGTGTCACGTATGCGAGCATGCCTTGGAAGCTGACGGCGCTTCCGTTGGCAGCGGCTACTGTAATAGGGATAGCGGGGCCGCCGGGTGTGTATGAAGTTGGGAGTTGCATGACGAGTCCTAGGCTTCCTTGTGCCATTTTATGTCCTGCTGAGATGATGGACTCGGTGATTTTGCAGCGTGGAGCGCCGTTTGGGAATGCCAAAGACAGTGTCGCGAAGGAGAGGAGGGATGCTGCTTGAATGAGTTGCATAGTGAATGGAAGTTCGTTGGTATTAGAGAGTGGGATGGGAGGCAGGGGAGTTTGTTGGAGGGCAATATATAGCACTTCCAGGAAGGTAATCTGCTTTTAATGGCGAGAATCTCCGGCAAAAAGTATCAAAAGTCATTTTCAGATGGTCGCAGCGTGGGGTAAGAATGAGCATGAATGAACAAGAAATTGCGGCACAATTAAAAAAAAATATGGGGTTTTGTTTATGAATGAGCAGCAAAGTGGGTTTATTCATAGGACTTTTGCCTCACGTCCGACCTTCTTTCTCATCTTCCGTCTCCATTGTCCGAATAATGCACGCGAAAAATGAAGATTTGATCACGAATTACGGGCAATGTATTATTAAGAATCCCCACACGATGATAAAAAATGCAAGAGTGAATTAGAACAAATAACTGGATTTAGAAAAGAGCGTAATAAAAAAAAACGAGGGGGGATGTTAAGATGAGAAAGGTCGTCATGTGTGAGATTTCAGTTCTTTCCCTTCTTGGCTTTCTGAGCGACTTTGGCGGCCGCAGCTTTCGCAGCATTAGCAGCTTTTGCCGCAGCAGCTTTTGCGGCATTTGCAGCTTTTGCCGCAGCAGCTTTCGCGGCGTTGGCGACTTTGGCGGCGGCACCACCAGCAGCCTTTGCAGGGTTCTTCTTTGCAGTCTTTTTGCCGGCCGTCTTCTTGGCAGCGGGGGTGGCGGCGGCGGCAGTAGCGGAGGTAGAAGCGGTAGCAGCTCCATTTGCGGCGCCAGCAGCAGCCGCAGCGGCGCCAGCAGTGCTCTGAATCTGGCCAGATGGCACAATCTGCCATGGCGTACGCGAAGATCCAGACGAAATGACCATATTGACAGTAACTTGACCCGCATTCGTTTTTGGAGGAGTCCACATGATGGTGAAGGGAGTCTTTGCAGTCAGTGGTTGAGAGTGGGTGATGGTACTTGCTGCATTGTCGTTGGTCACGTTTTGGGCGGTACACACGGCGGCTGTTTGTGCGCGCAAGTTTTGGGCGCCCAAGTTGTTGAATTTCCCGACGTGTTGCTTGATTCCACCAGCGTTGGGCACGTTGGGTGTACCGATGGGTACAGCGGTGAAGGAGGAGTCCATAATGTTTCCGGGGGTGATGTATGCGAGAACACCGGCGAATGAGACGGCGCTACCGTTGGCGGCGGCGACGGTAATGGGGATTGCGGGTCCACCGGGAGTGTAGGTAGCTGGAAGTGTCATGACAAGACCCAAGCTGCCTTGCTGGAGTTTGTGTCCGGCGGCAATGATGGATTCCGTGATTTTGCAACGCGGGGCGCCATTGGGAAAGGCCAGAGTGGCAACGGCGAGTGTAAGAAGAGAGATGCTGTGGATGAGATGCATGATTGAGACGAATGGGAGTGTTTTGGTTGTCAGGGCCGCCACGCCGATCTTATATATCCGGTAAATGAAATCTGTCAGTTACGTCCGGCGGGACTAAATTTAGTTCTTGGCTGCGGCAAAAGTAATTAAGCGTGTTGTTGGGTTTACAGTCATGAATGAAAATTATTGCAAGTACCCGCTTTTTGATGAACTTTTTTATTGAGTGCGTATTAGCTAACTCCGCCGATTGCAAATTGCGGATCCATCTTCAGAATGGCTGCGAAGTGGAAAATGCTGCGCGTCCGATACACTCGTCCGATAAATTCTCCCGCTCGGATTCAGCGACGGTGCTTGACTCTCAGACTGCCCAACACAACCATGCTCCCGCAACTACGCATCATCCACTTCCGAGAAATTCCATCGCGACTTTTCATAATTTCTACACAGGTTCTTTTTACTTTAAATGTGACGTGACTCAGAAGAGTAGATGCATACGTGATATTATTATTATTTTGCTTTTCTGATGAATGGTTAAGTGCAAGTACAAAAACAAAGAAGCGAACGAAGTTAACGAAAAATTAAGAAGGAATTATTCGAAGCGTGTTTGGAATCCAGATTTTCAGTTTGCCTTCTTTGCCTTCTTTGCAGCCTTCGCGGCAGCGGCTTTTGCGGCGTTGGCAGCCTTTGCAGCAGCAGCCTTTGCGGCACCGGCAGCCTTTTTGGCGGCGCCAGCAGCTTTCTTTGCAGCGTTTGCAGCACCGGCGGCAGCCTTTTTAGCGGCACCACCGGCGGCTTTCTTGGCTTTCTTGGCTGCTTTTTTGGCGGCACCGGCACCGGCCCCACCCGCTTGTGCTGCACCAGCCGTGCTTTGAATCTGTCCAGACGGGATAATCTGCCAAGGAGTCTTTGACGCGCCAGATGAAATGACCATGTTGACAGTCACAACTCCCGCATTCGTGGCTGGTGGCGTCCACATCACTGTGAAGGGAGTCTTTGCAGTCAATGGCTGGGAGTGGGTGATGGTGCTTGCAGCGTTATCGTTCTGAACGTTTTGGGCGGTACACACGGCAGCTGTCTGCGCGCGAAGCTGTTGGGCTCCCAGGTTCGTAAATGTGCCTACATGTTGGGGGACACCTCCGGCATTCGTACCAGCATTGGCAGGGAGTGCGGTGAGTTGAGAGTCCTGCACGTTTCCTGGTGTCACGTACGCGAGCACTCCTTGGAAATTGACAGCTTTGCCGTTGGCGGATTTCACGGTGATGGGCACGGCGGGGCCACCGGGTGTGTAAGATGCTGGAAGGGTCATGACGAGCCCGAGACTTCCCTGTGGGATCTTGTGTCCTGCTGCGATGATGGACTCTGTGATCTTGCATCTGGGAGCGCCTTGAGGGAACGCCCAAGCGGTAGCGGCGAGGGTAAGAAGAGAGATGCTTTGGATGAGTTGCATTATTGTAGAAATGAGTTTGTGGAAATGGTTGCTGGTGGTGGGAGTGGGGAAGCTGACCAGTTAAATACGCGCACGTCAAAAAAATGTGTTTGCGCAAAAATTTGTGGTTATGAAAAATTGCACCAAACTGAAAATTTAGTCGGATAATGAATTGGCGATGAAAAAGGAAGTTGCGGGAATGAAACACGGCGCGACACGCAGCGTCATAATGAGAAAGCGCCGAGGCAAGGTCCGGGCAGGCAGGCAGGCAGGCAGGCACGGGCGCGCGGCGTGTCTGGTGCGCGTGGACAGCGTCGTTTGCATAGTGAGAACGCGACCGAGGTGCGAGCGAGCGTTGGAACGAGCTCGCTGCCGTGACTGCAGAGAAAGCCGGCGGCAAGCGAGAGAAGCACTCGGAATGACTTGTTGCCCGGCGCTATTTCCTTAACTGCGAATGAGCAATTTGCTGCCAAGACATTCTATTCCGCATCCCACACAAACGATACAAACGCGTAAGCTTGACTCTTGTTATAAATAATTGTTATACATAACTGGAGCAAGCTGAAGAGCAAGTTTCGCAAATGCGGGGTGTTAACACTGAATGTTCATTTTAAGGGACAGCCTCAGATCTCTGCTCACCAACTCTGCGCCAAAGGTGGCGACTACTGCAAACGAGTTTTGAAACCGAGGCGCACCAGTCAGCGTGTAAACTGTTCCATGTTCCAAACCAAGTGCAGCGACGGTCATGCGATCGATGTGTTGTCACTTTGAAAAGTCGGCAAAAAAACAAGCATAAAATGCACCAAATTCAATCCTTCGTCGCGCCTCTGCTCTTGTTTTTCGGCTGTTGTGTTCTCGCTTTGGACTCACGCAGGAACCCATGCGTATCAAATACTTATAAATCATGACGTAAATAAATTGAGAACCACGATCAAAAAAACTTTCACTGCGAATCAAGACTGCGTCATGGCCACCAACCCTTCAAGCAGGCCATTCTCACATGCGCTGCGAGAGAGTCGCTATCACGCTCACGTCCTCTCGCACAAACCACGCTCGTACTTTGACTGGCCAAACAGCAACTTGAGCTACGCCGAGACCCCTATTGGGATGCGCATCGAAAGGGGCCAAACAGTGCTTGGGAAGGGAAAATATGCTGTGGTGTACGACTGCTATTCCCTCAAGATGGATCAGTCTTCGACACCCTTGAATGGTTCATCCAGCTCTGACTCTCTCCCAGCCTCCACGTCAATTTCATCCGCAATACTTTCCACGGTTTCCGCCTATCTCGCACATCTTTCTCTAGCCACATTCTACTCTCCGCCGGATCCGGATGGCCATGATTCACCACTACCAGATTCAGTGTCCAATACACCACACCCACCTACTACTCCGAATACCCCGAAACTCTCCATTCTGTCGTCATTGGCGAATCTGTACTCGAACTCGCAGCAATCTTCTCCCTCGCATGTGGGGAGTCCTCAAAAAGACATCAAAATATCATCGAGCATACCGACACCTATATCATCCACACCCCTTCCCCCACGACCACCTTCTCCAACAACAACAGTTGCTGCACCCCATACAAACTCGGTATCGAAGCAACCAAAGCCCGCATCAGCATTCGTCATGAAAGTCTTTCGACCCGACAAAACCGCAAAACTGAAACGTGAAGTCCTCATTCTCAAAAATCTGCACGGGGGCCCAAACATTGTCGAATACGTGGATTGTATCGTGTTACCTGACACGCAACAGCCAGCTATTGTGATGGTCCGCGCTGGTAATGTTGATTGGCGCGAGTTTTACGCTAGCCTTGCGTATGATGATATTCGGTTTTGGATGCGGGAGCTGGTTTTGGCTGTTGCTTGGGTGCATGCGGCGGGGATCATTCATAGGGACTTGAAACCGCATAACATCTGTATTGATCCTGTTTCGCGAAAAGTGAGCGCTGCGATAATCCCATATCCGATTATAGCGCACAATGTTTTAACTGCGCTCTTCTTCTATTTTATTTTTGTATAAACAGCTGACTCTCATTGACTTTGGCCTTGCTGACTTTTACTTTCCGCAAAAAGAACTCAATCTGCGGGTCGCATCCCGATTTTATAAACCGCCTGAAATTCTGCTTGGTAATCGGTTCTACGATTACAGCTTTGACATGTGGGCAGTCGGTTGTATACTAGCCGGAATGGTGATCATTATTGCTGTTAATAATTTTTTTTTTCTTACTCGCAATACTCACTTTGAATACTGCCGTTCCCCACCCTCTCATGACAGGTGTTTCGAAAGGAAGTGTTTTTTCACGGAGAAGACGATACCGATCAATTGCGGAAAATAACGGCAGTCCTTGGGACACGCGCATTACACGCCAACATTGCGACTTACAGTTTAACACCAGCACTGCCCCTTGACCTACTTCACTCGACCCAGTACGACGCTGTTGCATGGTACGAGTTTGTGGATTGGAGTAACGGAGATGTTGCAAGGGATTTGGCGTTGGAGGTGTTGGATGGGTTGATTGTGATGGATCATCAAAAACGGTGGAGTGCAGATGAGTGCCTTCAGCATGCATTTTTCAAAGCGATCGATGATGCGGATGATGTTGGCGAGGGAGTGAAAAATGACTTGGGTGTGAAAAATGATTTGGGTTTGAAGAATGACGTGGGTTTGATTGTTGAGGCGAAATGATGCTATAGAGGAAGGGTGGGGGGCGGGCGGATTCCCTGCTGTTTTTTTGGGTCCTTTTGTTGCAGCTTTGTTTTTGTGTTTGTTTTGGGTCCACACTTCTTTTTCCCCCCCAGACCCGTTCTCGTTATTTTAAGATGCTCCATATCACACATATCCGCGGATCTATGTTATCACATTGCTGCCTTTTTTGTTGTTCCTTTTTCTTTTTCTCTCGAAACGCTCGTACAATGACTCTTACAATTTATTCACGCAAAATAAATTGTCGCACGTCATCCATTGCCAAACATGGAGTGCGGCAGTATGCGCTAATCGACACGACTGCTTGATTGTGATAGTATCGGATGTGCATGGCCCGTGATGAGGTGGAGACCCACAACCAAGATGTTCATGGCCGCCAAAACGTCGCGATTCCAAACAACTTTACAGAGCTTGCATCTTAAAACTGAATGAATCTTGACGTTTTGGGCCCCATTGGCACATGCTGGTCGTCGCATATTTTCCACGCTCCTGTAGATTAAAATGCGTTGAAACTCAAAATCAATGAGCCGCCTCAAATAAAATGAGTTACCGCAATTCGCAACAGGTCTTTGAAGTACCCCATTCATTGACCATGGCTACTCCCTTTACCCATGGATGGAGCCGCAATTCTCTCCAGAATTTCTGCGTGGGGGCTTTTCTGCTCCCTTTCAGGTTTTTTGAAACTTTGGCGGTTCCAAACATTTCACCCCCGTCTCCAAGCAAAAATATTCTATTTTTTCGCCCTATTTCATGGATAGCTAAGTTAGCAAGTGTGTGTTCAAAAAAGGCAAATTGATGCACGTATTACCTCTGCACAATTTTTTAATCAGGACTCCCATCCCGATTCCCCATCGGACCTTTTGGGTGAAGTTGAGCTTTCTCAGCTGCTTGTGATGGTCGTACATTACTTGGTAATGCTTGCTGGAGTGTTGCACGTAGTCAAGCAATGTTTGCAAGGATGTTGTTTTGCGTGTGGGCATTTCTGTCCGCATTTCTTGGAACTAAAATTTTTTTTTTTTGGTGTTCAGATGTTCAGCTGGTCGCAAATTAATTTCAAGGGACCTTACCATCGGTCCTTCTCGTTTCCGTAAGAATTCCCTCCGCCTGTTTGCATCATTCATGCCCGTCACTTGGTAGTACTCTTCTCGGCCGATGGACACAGGATGAAGTCGTTCTTGTGTTCCATTAGTCTCCTGTGAACCGTGGGGATGTGTCGTTGTTGCCTGATTTTGCAAAGCCCAGTTCATGGTCTCCGTCGAAGAACTCGGCGTCTTCACTTCTCCGTGTATCCCAAGCACTTGGGAACCCAACCCATGGTGGATTTTACGTCCGTGAGCCTGTGGACCTTGCAAGTCCCTCAGGTTGACCCCTGTAGCGATGGTGGTTACTCCCGGATCAATGGCATCGACATCGTCATCAGGACCGACTTGATTCAATTCGATGGATTTGCGAAGATGTGGCAGTGCATCGAAAGGGGCATGGCTGTAAACTTCCGTCTGGTGCGTACAGCTGACACCATTCGTTTGTAAGTAAAATCGCGAGTATTTGACGTCGGGAAGAGGGACTCGTGGCACCATTGGTGGAAGTTTTTCAAAGTCAAACGCAAACTTCCAGATTTTGACACAAATGTCGTATCTGGGTTTCTGAGGTGTAGAAAGAGTGAAATCAGCCATAATCATTCAGTATTGAATGGCAGTTGGTACCAACATTCTTTGGAAACGTTGTCTCTCCAATGATACTGACAGCATCAAACTCATGGCCTCGCAAAATGTCGCACAAGATTTGCGGATTCAGTCCCACAAATCGACAGTTTGAATCCTTCATGGGGAGCAACGAAAATGACTTGACATGGTTGGATGGACGGTAGGTTGCGCAGAAGTGCTGGCCTGCATCAATTTCAGCACGGATTTTTGCAACACCCTTTTGTGCTTCACTGAAGATTCGAGATCGATCCTGCACTGATAATCGTGACGACCTGAGATTTAAAGTATCCAACCACTGCGGTACTGCCAGTACTACTCCGCAATTGATTGAATCTGCCATACATCTTGCAAACGACCGCAATTTCTTTTGGGGTACCACGCATTCCGAACCAAGAATGTCTTTCAACAGCCGTCTGCATTCTCCATCATAGGCACGAGGCTGGGAGATTACCGGAATGATTTGTTCCCTTCCTTGATCAGCTTGCAGATCAATCAGCCACTTGTTGAAGGGTAAAAAAGATGCCCAATCTTTTCTGATTCGCTCAATATCCAGGGCAACTTCCCTTGATGTGGGTTGATCAGCTGAAATTCGTTGATAATGTGTGGGGAATTGTTGGAGTACTTGGCGAAATACTGCAGCTATTTGAAGCAGAACAATAGCATCTGACCCAAACACTATCCTGCCTTCGTAAAATGATAGCATCTCGGCAACCTGGTCACCAGCAACCTCGTCCAATGACATTACGTATCTTCTATCCCCTCCGTCTTCAATCAGCATCAAAAACACCTCTGCAAGACGAGCAAATGAGATCCCTTTAACCACATCTTCAGATGTTTCATCCTGCTCAATGGCATCCTCTAATTCAGGAATTTTGGTGCGCAGAAGCCAAACTATAAAGTTGGATAGGCGTTCAAAAAAATGTGTGCTGATGTGAGCGGCGCAATCTTGAGCGAAATGATCAGACTCGGCAGTGATGATGTTTGCCAACCCACGTCTATGAGGTGTAGGCAATTCGGGATTTCGTTTTCGCAAATACCGCCGGGCAGCTTCCATCATAATCGGACTTTTCGAAGACGTCCTTCCTTCCAAGAACTTCAAATCCTCATCTGTGCTGACAACTGCATGTTCAGAAGATTTCGAGACTAATGACATGCAAGCACGAAAGAAGAGTTGCGCCCCAACCACTTCGCGCAAATGTAACAGCTGCCAATCTTTTGCAGAAATCCCCCCTGCCACTTGCATTTGAAGCTTTTCTCCCTCCAGCAACTCAGCCTCTACACTGCCGTAGGCTGGAAGATGATCAAACTTTCCATCCATAATCAACACTGGAATGAGGTTGGCCAAGGCCGAGGCTTCGTATGTGATTTGGTTGCATTGATCAAGCAGCTGGTGGATGCAGCGGTAAAACATTTGTTGCTCTGGCAATGGCTGCGCGTGTTGACAGGCGTGAAAAGTCGAGATGACAGAGGATACGCGTGTGTACTTGGGAGCATTGGTGGCTTGGTTGGGGAGATTGCTGGTTGGCTGGTACCCATCATCTGAAGTCCAGTACCATGATTGACCTTCTCCCTTCCATGTGACATCTACTTTCTCTCCTTCCACGTAAAATGGATTGATGCTCAGGTCTTCAGTTCCGAGATGGTAGTTGCTGTGGTGTCTTGAATCCCGATCATTCCTTTCCATTGCACGCTGAAGCGGAGAATTCTGTTAAACCATTGTTGTGTCAGTCATTATGATTGTAACTAATACAAATGTAACTAATACAAATTTGTACCTGATACGGCACTTTGAAAACTCCAGATCCAACTGTTGGATGAACATCATCAAAGTATGGAGCCTTGGATGGCCAAGGCAGTACATGCGTGTAAGAAGGCCGAGTGTATTTGTATGGTGAGAATGGTGAGTGGGACTGCAGAGAAGATGAAGAGGGTGGAGGGTGATAGGAGGAATCTGATGTGAGTAACAGAGGTTCTGTTTTTACTGGTTGCTTTGGCCTTGGAATCTCCCAGTGTATCAAGTTGCCTTGTTTGAATCGTTGCGCTGCTTCTTCTTTGCTTAATTGTTCCCGAAACGTGTGCAGAGGATTCAGCGGATTCGTTGGGCACTCTCGTCCATACTTGACATGTGTTGTTGACATGTAACCGGCCCTTGCGCAAGCCAAGCAATCTAAAAAGATAGGGTTTATAAGAAAATTGCATCAAGCGCGGCTCAAAAATGAATTTTACTTTTGCGCGGATTCTTCTGAGATCCCCGAACTCCGACGCCCACTCCTTTTGAACTCTTCATCCTTTTCTCCTCCGCTTCTGCAATCCTTTTAGATCTTCGAAGTCGTTGGACACCGCTTTGCTTCTTGCCTTTTGACTGTGTTTTTTTGGGCAACTGTTTGGAGGG
>QEAP01000636.1:0-13100 GCA_006535975.1 Chytriomyces confervae | reverse complement strand
CATTGTTTCCGCTCAAGTCCTTTTTTGCATTGTGCCATCCGTTTGGAGATGCGTTCAAGTCCCAGGGGGATGTGACGAGTTTGAATCCGTTTCCTGCTCCAGCGACGGGGTTCAATTTACCCATGGGGATGACGTTGTAGGTGGCAGGAGCAACAGGTCCAGCGGCGGGGGCTCCTGTTGGGACTTGGGCAGGGCTACCGGGATTGGTAGTACCTCTACCACCAGTAGCGGGTCTTTGACCTCTTCCGCCAGTCCTAGCAGCAGCATTTTGGTTTGTGGTGGCTTGTCTCTTTTGGTGATCCGAAGTCCAGTTTGACATGCCCACGACTTTTCCCGTGGTGGAGTCTACAAACAAATTTTGCCAGGTATCCTCCATCTGAATACTCAAGTCCCACGTATGAACCAGCGCATCGCCCGTTTGGTAATACTTTTGCGACGCTTGAATCGGCTGCATGGCAAACGACGCTCCCGAAACCGTCGTAATTCCACCGTCCGTCGCAGCAGCAGCGGTAAGCTTGTCTGATGTCGAAAACCCCATTTCTTTGGCAAACATGAGCACGGCCTGGTCTGCTGACATCATGTCGCGCTTGGAAATCGGCGAGGCTTTGGCCATGATTTCTTTGGGAACGAAACTGTTGTGCATTCCGAGTAGTGAGCCTGACGCGTCAATGTGTGTGCTGCAGACTGCGTTGGCGATGGGCAGGTTGGCGTACATTTGGACAGAGTAGACGTGTGTCATGCCGTCGGATGTGTATCTGAGTGTTTTTGTTTGTTCAAGTCAGCTTATATTAGATGTTTGATGTGGGGTAACTCACGAGTTTGTGTTTTGGAATTGGTCCTGCGTGAGATTCATTTCGGTCATCATGAGATTGTTTGCGAACGATGTGGCGTCAGAGGTGGACATGGGAGCGCCTCTTCGCACGCTCTGTGACAGTTGAGCAGTGTCTTTTGAGACGGAGATGGGTTGGTAGAATGCAGGCAGATCGGCGGGATCAGTCTTGGAGAGGGCAAGAGGGGCCGCAAGGGTGCGGGCAAGGAAGCTTGCAGCAAGGACAATGTGCAGATGCATGTGTGGTTGGTTGTTGGGTTGTTGGGTTGTTGTTGGCGTATCTTTTGAAGCTGGGTTTGTTTGTTTGCCAGTGCCGGTCCTTATTTATGGGCGCCAGCTTAAATAACAATTTTTGAAAAATGTCTTTCAGTCACACAAGGAAAATTTTATACTGGGATGCGGCGGGTGTTGAAAATTCCATGGGTTTGGTCATTATGGATTTGTGGATGCCCAATGACACTTGATGACATGTCCGTCGTTCCGGCATCGCTCCGGGTTCTTCCGGTGGGCGTTTGTGCAAACGCGATCACGCTTGACGGGTTGGTTGGTTGGAGGTGGGCGAAAGCAGGCACAGATGTATACACATGCATTATTCACTTTTTATTGCTTTTTTGCTGTCTGCGACCGATATGGGGGGGTTATGCTTATGGAAGAAAAGAATATGGAACAAAAACAGTCTCGCATTTCAACCAAAAAAAAAAAACTATTGAAACGTCTTTGTGCATCCAGCAGGAATATCCCGGTTGTCCGTAAACGTTGCCGCTCCAGGCGTGCCCGGAGACGACGCGTTCACGCCCAATCCCCGCTTGGCAAACCCGTTCCAAAGACTGCATGTGTACTTTCCGTTAAACATGGCCTGGTCCGCGGCGATGATGGCGTTTCTGGCTTGGATAAACGTTGGGTTGCATGGCTGCATTTTCATGCCCGCGATCATGAGTAGCATCAGGTCGCTGTTTCCTGTGTTGGATCCGGCGCTGGTCACGAGTTGCGATGCGGGAGTCTTTTGGCCGCCGGAAGTCGCGATCATGTTCCACATTCCCTCACTGGAAGAAACAAAACATTTTAGTAGACGGTTCAACCTTGAACAAGATTATTTCCAAAATAAAATACTCACAACAGCATGTTGCACCAGACTTCTCCAATATTATGCACCTCATTCAACTGCGTCAAACTCGAGTACATGAGCGGGTTCGTAGTGGTGCTAGTCGAGTACGGAAAGTTTCGCACTCCCTTCTGGTTATTGAGAACGTATGCTCCCGTAATCACTGGAGTCGCGGCAGTGTTTGCGTCTGGGAGCGATACCATCAATCCAAACATGTCACTCCATCCTTCACCCATGCCTCCAGATTCCAGAGTTTGCAAGCAGTTGGCGTTCGTGGGTCCTCCAGTCAAACGGTTGCTGAGTCCATGCACGACTTCGTGCGCGACAACGTCGTTTTCTAAAGCACCGTCTCTGTTGGGAGTGGCTGTGTTGAAAACGTACATGCGCATGAGTCCTGGTTGGCCATCAGGCTGATTGAAAGGATATGCAGTTTGGTAAGGTTTCCTTTTTTTTGTCATCAAATCAGTACGGCATTCAAACTTACAGGAGACGCAAAGTTGGCATTGTTGACACCCGATCCATCCTGAGTGTTGGCAATAACTGGGTCATTTCCCTGCCCACCCTTTCCATTGTTTGTAATTTGAAAGTTTCCAGCATTCTCAGTGAACCCGTAGTTGTACAAAATGTCGTGCATCGAGTTTGCAACATAAAACGCATTGGTGGTCGCCGCGTCTCTGTTTGCCGGCAAAGTGGGTCCTTGCGTGGGATCAAACGTAGCCTGAAAGTTTTGGTTCGCGTCTTTTGGCCGTGGCAATGAGACAAGAGCCGCAATGGAAGCGGCATTGTTTGGGTTCGATTGAGCAATCACGTTGTTTCCGCTTAAATCTTTGTTGGCGTTTTGCCAACCGAATGGAGACGCTTGAAGGTTCCATGGGGATGTTACGACTGAGAAACCGTTATTGGGTCCTTGGGTGGGGCTCAGTTGACCCATGGGAATGACTTTATATGTTGCGGCTGGGATGGCGGATCCTTGGGGAGGTTGTTGTTGCTGCTGCTGTTGAGTAGGACGCTGTTGCTGTTGCTGCTGCTGGTTTCTCTGTTGCCGTTTCGTCAGGGCACCAGAGCCGAGTTCGTTTGTCGCGTCCGAGACCCAGTTGGCAGTTCCAACAATTTGTCCAGTCTGCGAATTGACAAACGCATTTGCCCAATGATTCATGGAATCCATCATATTAATGTTCAAATCCCACACGGGGACAACATTGTTGGAGTCCGTCTGGTAAAACTTTTGCACGGCCTGGATTGGCTGGTTTGCAAACGAAGCACCCGAAACAACTGTACCAGCGTCCGTGGTAGAAACAGTCAACTTGTCGGCAGTCGAGAGACCCATGGACTGCGCAAACATAAGTACGGCCTGGTCCGCTGAAATGGCTGCGTCACGCTTGCTCATGGCGGCTTTGGCGCAGTCCAAAGCGTCCTGGGAGGCAAAGCTTTGGTGGAAGGACATGATTTTGCCGTCTGTGCCAATATTGACGTTCGTCACGGCGTTGGCGATAGGAAGGCCCATGAGCATTTGTGTGCCGTAGTAGTGCGTGATTCCAGACATGGAGCAAGTGTGCCTGTATTTGGAATATTTTTTGGTTGTCAGCGTTTGAAGAATTTGAATTGCTTTTTTAATTGTGTTGTGATTTCCAACTTACGCATCGCTCATTGCAAAGTCGGAGGCGCTCATTCCTGTCACGGCCATGATATGAGTCGCTGCAACGTTCATGGCGTCGTCGGTGGACATTGCCGCACGTCTTGCGAGACTGGATCCTGGGTGATCAGTGGGACCCTCCACGGCGTTGGGTTGGTAAAATGCAGGCATGTCCATCATGGGTGGACGGGCAATGATCGGGACAGCGGCGCATTGAAGGACAGTAGCGGTTAAAGCAAAGATGCTGGCAAAGAAGGCAGGATTATGCATTATGGGGGTAGGTTATGCTAGGGTAGAAATATGCTGATGGTATTAGGGAAAGAAAGGGTGCTGAGTGTGGGTGGGGAGCGGGAGTGGGTTTAAGTAGCATTTTGTGCGGCGGGAATGAAGAAACGAGGAAATGAAAAGTGGGCAAAAATTGCTGTCAGCGAAAGTCCAAAATTCATGAGGCAATGAGGAATGAAGGACTTTCTTGGACAGCTACCAATGAAAAAAGTGACCTGCGATTCATTTTCCAACGTCTCGTTTTTATTGCTTGGCAGGCTGTGTGTGAAAGGGTTGCTTGTGTCGGTCCGGTTGCGTGTGCCAGCGACAATGCTGGAAATGCATCAACTCCTGTATAAACAGACGTATTGAAATCATTGCTAGCTGGTGGTGACACGGGAGACTGGCATCTATCATGCAGCGCAAGGTCCTACGTGCTGTGGATCAGTATTTCTAACCAATGCGTATGGAATGGAACCTGCAATGGCACCAGCAGACTCTGCGCAACCAGTATCCAGCCAGCCTTCAATGGCAGCAGACGTGTCACCCAACACGCGCAGTGTAAACAAAAGATAAACAAAAACGGTATAAAAAGAAAGTTGACAATTTCTCGAAAGTTCCATAAATCAATAGTCCACGGTTGAGGAAGGAACGCACCACAACAATCCACAACATTCTTCAAAAATAGGTACTTGAACGCCGCCCTCCTGACCCGCATGCCTTCCCGCATCACCCACCACACACACACACACACACATTAAACACTAAGCATCATCACACAAATGCCAGACGCAATGGCCCCCTCATACTACGACATCCTGAAAGTACCCAAGTCCGCAACGGACGACGAGATCAAGAAAGCATACCGCAAATTGGCCCTCAAATTCCATCCAGACAAAAACAATGGCGATGACACCAAGTTTAAAGAAGTCTCTGAAGCATATGAGGTGCTCAGTGACGCCAGCAAGCGACAGACTTATGACACGTTTGGTGAAGAAGGGCTCAAACGTGGCGGTGGTGGCGGCGGAGGTAACGGATTTAATCCTGCTGGTGGAGGTGGGTTCCCTGCGTCTGGGTTCCCCTTTGGATCTATGCCTGGTGGGGCACAGTTTCACTTTCAAAGTTCGGGGCCAAGTGGGTTTACACCGCGGTCTGCCGATGATATCTTTAAGCAGTTCTTTGGAGGCGCTTCTCCCTTTGGCAGCGGTGGCATGGGTGGAATGGGCATGGATATCGACAGTGAAGATGACGTTCGGAGCCCGTTTGGCGGGTACAGCAGTTCAGGCGGGAGCATCCCAGGCGGATTCCCAGGCCAAGCTCCACGACCGAGACAGACGCAAAAGGGAGGCAAGCCGGACCCCGTGCGAAAAGACCTTCCCTTGTCACTCGAAGAGCTGTACTCGGGTGTCACAAAGAAACTTAAAATCACTCGCAAGACAATCAACCTGGGCACATCAGAAAAGGTGGTTGAGATCACCGTGACGCCTGGATGGAAGGCCGGCACAAAGATCACGTTCCCGGCGGAGGGAGATGAAGTGCAGCAGGGCGTGTTCCAAGACATCGAATTTGTCGTGCAAGAGCGGGCTCATCCAATCTTTAAGCGCGAGGGCAACGATCTCAAGTGCACAGTTGACGTGGACTTGGTGGATGTCCTGACCAACAACACAAACTCTAAAACGATCAAGTCGCTGGACGGCCGCACGCTTACCATTGACATTGGAATCATGCGCAACACGAACGAGTTCCGGTTTGTTGTCGGCGAAGGAATGCCAAACAGCAAAACTGGGAAAAAGGGCGACTTGATCGTGTCCTTCAACGTGAAACTACCCACGCTCAACGACGCGCAAAAAAAGGATGCGCGCAAGCTGCTCGTTTCTTCCAGCTTATAACCCCTCTCTTCTTCTTCTTTTAAATACTCTGTTTTTTTTGGGGAGGGTGTATTTTGCCCTTATACGCAGCATAGTTTCCACTTCCGGTGTACATGAATAAACGGGCGGTCAAGAGAGACCGAGTTTCTTTGCAAATGCTCCTTCAACAGTTATCAGCTCATTAAGCCGCGAGATGTATTTTTATTTGGCGTTTACAATTATTGACTCGTGCGGCACTTGAAAATAAAACTACTGAGAGTAACCAAGGTCCTTTCCTTCGTTCGAATTCGCAAGGCTAATCAAGTTGTCGTACAACGGGAGCAGCCTGACTGGCAGCGTTTCCTTGAACCGCTCCTCCCTCATCCACTTGACCCCGTGTTGAAGAATGTTTCTCGCACGGTGTGGTCCCCCGTTCACAGTTCCCATGCACCCGTGAAGCGTGGCGCGTTTCTTGGACTTGTCATACACGGCGCGGTGCATGATGTTGTTGTTGTAGAACACCGTCTGCCCAGCCTTCAAGTGCACAGCGATCGCGCCTGGCATTTCAAGGCTGAGTGGGTCGTTGATGTTAATGTCCCTCTCCTCCTTTGTACGGATGCGGTTGTGCGATTTGGGGATAATGTACAGACAGGAGTCGTCATAGAGCGCAGTGTTCCATTGGGTTCCGTAGTGTGGGATTGAGAGACGTTTGATCTCTTCTTCGGCTTCGACTTCGGGGCGGACATCGTCTCGGTGCCATTCGAGGCAAAAGTCCTTGTGCTCGGGGTTGATGAGCAAGTTGAAGAGTTCTGGGGAATGGGACATAGTTAGCTTTGTGTGGTTTGGAACCGTGTGTTTTGAGTGCACTCTGACCCAGCTGCAGCTCTGGCTCTTTGGACTCGAGAATCTCGCAGACAGCGTCGAGAAGCTTGTCTGAACCATACCACTTTGCAAACTCGGGTTCATGCATGTCTGGGTGCATAATGTGCTGGACACCCCAGCAGTCCTCTGCCTCCTCGCCCCATGGAGGGAACTGGACACCAACGACCTACAACATAGTGGCATTTAGGCATTCGGACACGGGCTTCGGTCAAAGAAGAAGAACAAACCCGTCTCAGCTTCCACTCGCCGTTACGTGCCTTTGCAACAGCTCTATCACAGGCATCGCGCAAGGTGATCATCTGCTCGTCGGACACGAGTCCGTCCATGACAACGTAGCCGTCCTCGTCGAGGCGCTGTTTGATGCTCCGAGTGTCGGTGTTTGCATAGGTGGAGTGGGAGATTGTCTTGGTGGTTGTTGTGGCTGTGCCGTCAGCAGCAACGCTTGTTGAAGTGGTTTTAGTTGTGGTGGTGGTCTTTGTGACTGGCATGGAGGGTTTGAGTGTTGGGTGTTAAGGTGGCGCGGGGCAGAGGGGTCCCTTTTATAGGTGCGGTGGGTGGAAGCGGAGGGGCGGAACGACTGCTCCGGCTGATCGAAATCTCCGCTTTTCAACCTTAGTTTTGAGCCTGCGATCAAACCACGGAAGCTGCGCTCCGGCTTTCCGTCTATTTTGGACATTTGGATATCGAAGTGAGTCCGAGTTGCGCTGCGAATGCCTTTCAAAACTACAACAACAACAACAACAACAAACACGCACGTTGCTGTCGCGGGCGCCTTAAAGACCACAACTACAACTACTACTACTACTACAACTACCACCCGCACTGCTCCCATGGACACCTCTGACACACACTCATTGCTCACCTGGGGTGTCCTCGGCACCGGCGGCATCGCAGGCAAGGTCCTCACTGTCGGCATCAGGCGGGCTGGACACACTGTCCTGGCTGTTGGATCTCGCAGCGCAGCCTCAGCACAGGCGTTTGCGGACAAGTTTGCAATTACGAAGGCGTATGGATCGTACCAGGAAGTGTTGGACGATGGCGAGGTTTGCTGTGCCCTGTAGTTGTTGATGAGGCAAGTGTCTCACCCAGTTGCGGCACACAGATCGATGCCGTGTACATTGCCCTTCCAAGCGCTCTTCACAAAGAATGGACCCTGAAAGCGGCCAAGGTTTGCCGCACATGATAACCCCGACCTCCACTCACTCACATCAAACTACCCCATTCATACCACATATCATCAAACAAACAGGCAAAGAAACACATTCTCTGCGAAAAACCCGTGGCGCCATTCACCAAAGACGTTGTAGAGATGGTCGAGGCATGCAAAGCCGCCGGTGTTGTCTTTTTGGACGGCACATTTTTCAAGCACCACCCACGCAACAAACTGATCAAGGACATGGTCGATGCTGGTGAGTTGGGCGACGTGTCGAGCGTGTTTTCGCAGTTTTCATGCGATGCGCGCGAGATGGCGGCCGATGCTATTCGTCACAGGCCGGACATGGAGCGTACTGGGGTGAGACTTTTGTTTTTCATTGGGTTTCGATGAATGCGGCGTGGTTGTTGATGTCTTTGTTCCTTGTGCTGATGACAGGCGCTGGGCGACATGGGATGGTACACCATTCGCTTCGGACTTCACGTGTATGGATACGAGCTGCCGGAACGAGTCATTGGAACCATTGTCAAGAAACATCCAGAGACGGGTGCTTGCACTCACTTTATTGGACAATTGCATTTCGCAAACGTGAGCAGTATTTGATGTCAAGCTTTCTCACTCACACTCTCACTAACTCTCATACATCCGCAACATAATAGAACCGAATCGCGCTGCTTGACACATCGTTTGCCCAAGCCGACTCCCAACGCACGCACATCAGCGGCACAAAAGCCATCCTCGCCCTCGACGACGCCTTTGTCCCCTGGAAAGGTCTAATTGACATGAAGAACCCTTCCGCGTTTATTGCGCCACTCCAAGACACGTTCGAAATCAGCACCAAGGCTGGAGTTTGGGAAACGCGATCAGTGGCCATGCATGGTGTTGTTGAGGAGGTGATGATGGTCCGGGATCTTGCTGCGTGTGTGGATGGGACCAAGAGTTGGGAGGCTTGGGCGGAGGAGACGATTGTGATCCATCGCGTGATTGATGCGCTTTGGGAGAGTGCAGAGTTGGGGAGTGTGCCTGTGGTTGTGAAGAAGTGAGCTAGAGGGACTTTGTGTTGGAAGGTGTTTGGATAGGAGCGAGTAAATAAAATACCGACTTGTGTGCAACAAGTGTGTTGTCTGTGGGTGTTACACGCGGGTGTGGTGTTGTGGTTGTTGTTGTTTGGGTGGAAGCGGATTCCGGCTTTACCACAAACTTGTCACGTGGAAGGAATAAAAAGAAGCACTTCAGAATATTTTTAAATAAAAATGAGCGAATATCGAGGCACGTTCCGGTCCGCCAACACCGCAAAGAGCGTCCACGCCAGCCACGACCAGCTCGACTGGAACAACCTCAACGGCCCCAAATCGGTTTGGCCCCACTCGCTTTTCTTATGTCTCAACATACTGAGATGGAGCGAAACCACCCCTACAGATGGGCAGCCGCTCCTTCTCCACCCACACACCGCTCTATGGCTCCAAACGAGATCTATGGGAACTCTCCACGAAATCACCCTCATCGACAACCGCCGCGTCCGGAACAGCCGGAACAGCTTCGGAAAAACCCGTGAGCAAGTCCAGCGCATTCTTTGACACATCGCACGCAGTCTCGCGACCATACGTGTCCAGTATTGCTGCCCCCGTCAAAGTCAAGTCCGTTCCTAGAAACGACATTTTCGCCATCAGTCACGTTGTGTCGAAACCAACTAGTAAAATGACGGATGCAGAGCTTGAAGATCTCACGCGTCCGAAAGACAATTATTCCTATGCGGATCGGTATCGGAGCACGTCTAGTGCGCGGGAGGAGCAAGCCCCGCTACCTCCTGTTGACGATGGTGTGGATCAGAGACCGGTTCAGCCACGCGGGGATTCTTTTAACCGATATGATGTTCCATTTGCGAGTGCTGGTTCTGGTTCTTCAGATCGGTTTCTTCCTGTTCAAGTTCCTGTGAAGGGTCCTCAAGATTTGGTTGAGCGGCCGCGCGGATTTGTTGACCTGGAAGAAGTGTTGCCGCAGTTGCAGCGGAAACCGTTTCATACAGCGAATACGGACTCGGCTGCATCCGCTCCGAAAAAAAGTTTCAGTCATCCGAATCCAATCACGATTCCAATGTCGTCGGGAACTTCGCCCAACTCTCCCACTCCAACGGCAAATCAGGGGAAATCCAATTTGACGAAAAATTTAGTCAACACGGAAACTTCTTCGAACGGCCCAACGTTTCCCAGCGCAATTATTACTTCTGGCCAGGCTGCAAAGTCTAAAGCTCGTGAAGGAACCACCTACACTGATTCTGAAAACACTCAGAACGGCAACATATCGCACGAAGCCTCCATGACATCACTCGAAGTACAAGAAACAAATCCACCCAATCTTCAACTCACATTCCTCCCGCTCGTGAAAAACTTTCTTGGACACGGGCGTTATGCGAAAGTGTACTTGGCCCATTATACGCTTCTCGACGAAGATCGCACAACACCCACTACTTTAAATCCGTCTCCAAACTTTCCGTTACCTCCGCAGCCTTTGACACTGATTCAAAACGGGAAATCTCGGCAAATTTCTGGAGGTCGACGTGTGAATGGAATGACCATCACAACCTCAACACCTGTGACTGTCGATGATCCTGTCAGTGCCCCATGTGCCGTGAAGCAAATGCATGCGACGCGCGAGTGTTTCGATATCGCGAGGACAGAAGCGCGGATTCTGAGGCTTCTTTCAGGACACCCAAACATTATTCAATTGATTGGAACAACGAGTGAAGATGCGCTTGTTGAAAAAAATGGCGGTATGGTTGCAACGCCGACATCGAGTCGTGGTCGGGCGAGTCGATATAGTAATGCCAAGAACCGTGGTGGCGGCGATGATGATGTGGATTTCTTTGACCATGGAAGTGACGACGATGAAGATGAAGAGGAGGAAGGTATTCCCCGCATGTTGTTGGTTTTGGAGCTTGCGCCGTGGGGAACCATGATGGATTATATTGCGAGTGTTCAGAGTGAAGGAGTGGGGCAAGGGTTGTGGATGAAGTGGGCAAAGGAACTTGCTAGCGCGATTGATTATGTGCATTCTTTTGGATTCGTGCATCATGATGTGAAGCCACATAATTGTTTGGTAAGGATTTATCTTGGTTGCTTGCAATCGAAACGTTGCTGAACTTAATTCTTTTTTCAGCTGACGGAAGAAAAAGATTTAAAACTAGCCGACTTTGGAAACGCGCTTCCAGTGGAAGGATTTCAGCCACCCACATCAGGGCCTCTGTTTTCATCCAATTCATTCACGTGCGAACCTTCAGACTACCTTGTTGACAAGCAAACCATGAGCCCAACACTATCAGTCCATAACCCAATTTCTCGCGAAAACAGCGGATTAAGCGATACTTCACAACAGCAAAACCCACTGCGCGTGGGTTCTATGACTGCGGGAAGTTTGTCGCCAATGGGGTTTGTCGAAAAGTTTAAAACGGATCTCGAAAATGCGTCCATACGGAGCTCGCGCACGGGTAGTTTGACGGATGGATTAGGCCGAGGCACGCAAGCGTACATGGCGCCTGAGATGTGTACGTAGTTTTTCAAAAATTTTTGTTGGACGAGATGTTTTGTTGAGCTGACGATGCAACAGTTATGAGCACACCCATGAAATCAACAGGAGAATATAGTTTCCCAGTAGACCTTTATGCGATCGGAGCAACCCTATATGTGGCAGCAACGGGTCAATCCCCTTTTACATTGGCTCCTAGCAGTGTATATATGATGATGGGAATCCGCCGCGGATTTTGGATGTCTGGTCTTCAACCTGGAATCGGCACGCTCGGTCCAGACGTTTCGCGCTCCAGTCTCGCAAATGGTGCACATATGCGCCGATCACTTTGCAGCGGAGGAGATCATGCTAGTCCCGGTGGAGTCTGGCGTAACCGGTGGTTACAAGACGGAGCGAGTGTTTCGGGAGGACAAGGTGTCATCAAGTTTGGGAATGGGGATGCGCTTGATTCGGAAGCTGTGCGGATCATGTGTGCGTGCTTGGAGTTGGATGGGAGTGTGAGACCAACTGCGAGAGAGTTGGTGGTTTGGTTGGGTACTTTGGGGTTGTGATTTTCCTTCTTGCGTTTATTTCCCCTAGGCTCTAGCTGCTTCCTGTTTCTTTTTTCACCATACTGCGTGTAGATATTAAATGTGTAATGCATAGTTGAAATAACGTGTTCTTTAATAACAAAAGAGGGGGCTGACGATATCAAACAACGACAGCTTTAAACCAAGTCGGATTGACCAACTGGAAAACGATCACCTGAAGACCAGCCTTTACTACGCAGGAACCACTGCTAAACACAGTCTGCACTCGGGACACCGATGGACCGCTTCTTTGCACCGCGGCCCACATCGCGGAACATGGACACACAGGGGAATACAGGAGCACAATCCCCACCCAGTTTGGCACAAAGCCCACGCAGTTAGACACAGGAACATGCTGGTCAGGTACGCCAGACAATCTGGTTTTTTGGCCCCACACCCCTGTCAAATGAGAAATAAAAAGAAAAGGTAAAAACGAACCTTGAGGCTCCTCAACGACTGTAACCACATTGGAAGCGCAAAAGGGACAAAAGATCAAAGCAGACTCTGTGGAATCGAGGACCAGGACATGTCCATGCGGCGCAGAGGATTGGTAGGATGTCGAGGATGACGCAGATGCAGTTGAAAGTGGCTGTGGGGGGAGTGCCTGTGCATTCGCTGTGGATGAGGCTTGTTGGTTCTGCTGGTCACCAGGGGACTGTGAGGAAGCTGAGTAAGCAGGTGGGTCTGACAGAAGGGGCTGTTTCTCTGTTGCCATGGATCTGAAGGTGCTGGAAGGAGTCTTCTGGCAGTACTGGGACCTCGGGAGGAGAGATAGAGCTGGCAACAGGGAAGTGCACAGTGAGTGATTCCGGCCGGGATACAAGGAGGAAATTTTTGAATTGCCTGGAGCAGAGGCACCTCCAGAGCAGAGGGAATATTACCCAAACACAGTGGCCGGGCATGCAACCCGGCGATGTTTATTAAAATACACGTACCGGCTACGGAAGGGGTTTGGGGAGCAGTCTGGAGAAGAAGTTTGTAGATACAGCTGACGAAATGGTCGATGTGAACATGACCGAAAAACTGAGTGTCGAAGCCGTTACGTGCAAGCGTCGGAGGCGCCTCTGAGCATCGATTCGGCGCCAGATTTGTGACTTTTGTTTTCCACATATGGTCTTTATTCTCCAATATTTCTGGTGCTTTTGAATATTTTGTAACATGGTAAACGGAGTCAGAATGGCACTACAACTACAAACAATCCGCTGAAGAAAGGCTGGTCTGTTGCTATGCCGGAACCACCGCCAAACACCGTCTGCACCCGGGGCACCGATGCACTTGGTCCTGGCAACGCGGCGCACA
>QEAP01000635.1:0-12483 GCA_006535975.1 Chytriomyces confervae | reverse complement strand
GGGGGGGGGGGGGAAGGGAGTGGGGAATTTCAAACACAACTCACGTATGGGATGTAACACGCCTCGCCACCCCGAATCTTGCCCACCTGCACACCCCCACCACTCACTTTCGCCCGCCCAGCATACAACGGCGTACCATCGATATCGCGGCCGAGGCGGATAGCGTCATGCGGGAGGGTTTTCGATGCAGCACGCCAGTACACGATCGGCGCGCCTGAAGAGAGCGCTTCTGTACTATATTGCGCTGTCGATTCGGACTCGACAATCGAAGGATCATCGGTTGTAGTATCGTCCATTTCAAGCACGCGTGCGTACGCTGCAATTTTGTATTGCTTCACATTGCATTCTTTGCCGGCGTATGGGTAGTTGACTCCGGAAATGTGTGGTCCACATTTCCCTACCTGAAAAGCAACCGTTAAAAAAATATTGATCATCCCGCATGTAAAAGCAAAAACCAGAGAAAAAAACATTTAACAGTTTACCTGCGTCCCATGAAAATACGTCTCACAAAACCCAATAAACAGAGGTGTCCCATTCTCCTCGTGCCCACCCTCAATCAACCTGTCCCCAGATACAAGCCCCGCCGAAACCAGCCCATTCTGCGGAATCCACTCAATTCCCTCCGCAACGCCGCATAATACTTCATACTCAGCCTCATGGCCCAACAAAACCTCCTTGCCACCCCACGAGATGTAACACCCCCCATTATTCCTGCCTTTCCCCACATGCAGACCTCCCTTCCATGGAGCCCGCGTTGCAAACAATGAGCTCCCGTCGGTATCCCGGCCGATCGAAATGGCCTCCGACGGCAGGAAGGGGCCCTTGAACTTTTTCCAAAACACCATTGAATTGGGCGCATCTGACTGCATCTGCTGAGAGGAGGGTGTGGTCGATGCAATGGATTCGATAGGTTGCGGCCGAAACGGAGCAATAGGGACGCCCCATGGGTCCGTGTTGCCGTCGTGGATGGATTCGTTGCCCACATCCAAGTCCGCAAAGACGAGCGGGGGTGTTTCGAGGTTTTCTGTGGATACGTTTGCGGTATCGAATGGAATCGTGTTTGGGAGGTTGTTGTCGACTAGAACGGTTTCAGTTTTCGTGGGTTCATTGTGGTTCTGTTGCTGTTGCTGGGTTCGGTCAGCCCATGGGTTCATTTCCGCTGCTTCTACATCCTCGACTGTGACAGGATGTTCTGCTGGTTGTGCTGTTGCGGGTCTGCTGGGAGGGGAGGACCAGTCCTCTGGGGCGTCATGCCATTCACTCATAACAGTTTTGAAATATTTACAAGAAAACCAAAATGTGATATTTTGAAGCAAGTCTCCTTGTGCACTTTTTGAGAAAAGGATTTCGGTTCTCATCAAGCTCTATGTGTGTCCCCGCTGTCCACTCCCTTGCAAACATGGCAAACTGTTTTGGAGATGCAGTCAGAGCGACAAGAGTGATAATGCCGCAACGTGTAATGTCCTTGCTGCAGAGACAAAAAAAAGGTATGAGACATGATGATGTGAATGGCTATTTCCCATATGAAAAAACACTCGGATAACGCGGCTTGGGTCATTTTCTTTGTCACAAATGCCGCTTCTTTTTTTTTTTTTTTTTTTTCGTTGTTCAAGCAGAGTTCTTGTTGCACAGCATGTCCAGATTCAGGCAGCCAGGCAGGCAGCAGCTCCAAAAGGAGCTCCCCTTCACTGCCATCGCTGTCATTTGCTCCACCGTGCCTTCGTCGCTGCTCTCAGTACTCCCATCCTCGCAAGAACCCAGAGTTCATCTTGTAAAATTTTCAACAATAATTTTTGGCGGGACACGCGTTGCTGGTTACTTCACGCGCTTTTCCATCAAAGGGTGGTTTGTATGAACTCACTGGAAAATGAATGCCTCAGCATCCATCATCTGGTCATCCACATTGCATCTTTTTCTTTTCTTCTTTTTTCCCTTAAATTCAGTCCAAGCAGTGATCCATCTCCGATGCTTCAATCCAAGAGTGGGAAGAGCCTGCAGTGATCCAGGTATCTCCACCGCAGTGTTTCAGACAAATTCTTCAAGTTTTACTGTGACTGCATTGACAAAACAACACGAGAATAAAAAGGCGGTTATCCAACTGAGAATACTCTTTCTTCCCAAAAAAGAATCACATGATAACTGATGACCAATAATACCTTACAAAGAACAACAAATATATAAAAAAAGAAAATCCAGAGTCCCCGCAAGATGAAAACGGATAACTAGGCAAGAACCCGCACAATCTTGGCCCAAACAGACTTGTTCTCCTCAAGCTCAATCTTCTCATCCTCCGCATTCTCATAGATACCTCCATTCACATTCGTGTCAAAGTCCACAGTCATAGGGTCCAGACCGATCGTAAACTTTTTGGTAATCATAGTCATGTACGCCTTGTGTCCAACCGCAAGCACCACAAACAGCGGGATACCCACAACATACGGAGCATGTGCCACAATTTCAAATTCTGTGGTGGCAGCAGTGTATAAAAAGTATCCAAGAACGACACCGCCAATCAGCAGACCGAGAATGTCAAAGTATGGGAAGAACGGTGCTCTGAAGATGAGATCCGCGTCGGCACGGCCTTGCTTGCGCCAAGCCATGCGGAACCGCAAGTGCGTGACGAGAATGCAGCACCAGCAAATGAGCGTCGACACTGACAGAATGTTGACGAGAAAGTTGAAGACTTTTCCGTTACCCACGTATGCTCCAATAAGCGCAAATCCTCCAAACACTGCAGTGATGCAGATGGAAATCAGCGGTACTCCACGCTTTGTCACGGAAACGAGGAAGGTTGGAGCCATGCGGTTGGCGGCAAGAGACTGCAAAGTTCGTGTTGCGGCAAAGATGGCTCCGTTGGAAGCAGAAAACAGCGAGATGAGAATAATGACGTTCATGATATCCGGTCCACCCGCGATACCAGCGTATGCAAGCACACGTGTGAAGGGGGAAGTTCGGACATCCGTGTTGGCGAGCAGTTCATCGTTCAGGGGAATAATCATACCCACCAAAAGAAGGGAGATAAGGTAGAAGACGACGATTCTCCAGAAAGTACCCTTAATGGCACGTGGCACAGAGACCCTGGGGTTTTTGGCCTCACCGGCAGTAACTCCGATAAGCTCAGATCCACCATAACTGTACATTAACCAAGAACGAGTCAGAACTAGTGCTTTGATCGCAAATCAAACTAAAAACACACCTGTAGAAGGCGTTGGTAAAAGTGCTCATGACAGCCAAGGCAGAAGTGACAGGAGCGCCCTCGACATTGGCCCCATTCCAGTTTTTGAAACCAATGGCACCCAAATCGCGGTTTGCACCACACACGATGGCAATACCAATAATGATAAAGATGGAGACGGCAGCAATCTTGATGAAACTCAGCCAGTACTCGACTTCACCGAAACTCTTGACACCCAGCAAGTTGAGCATGATGAGCAGAACAAGACAAATGAGGGTAAAGACCCATGCTTGGACATCTGGCCACCAGTACTGTGGAATGGTTCCAAGAACGGCAAGTTCGGCAGGGATTGTGAGGAGCCTGAAAAAGTAGTGATTATGAAAATAGTTTGATCAGCCCAAATTTTTTGACGTTTGTAGGTTGCACAGCAATGACAACGCACCATTGCAGGTAATAGTTCCATCCGAGGGTGAATCCCACGGAAGTGTCCAGGAAGCGACTCGACAGCTCGCCAAAGGCTCCAGACACTGGCACCTGCGTGCCCATCTCTCCCAGTGCAGTCACAACGGAATAGACGAGGATACCGACGACAGAGTAGGAGATGAGCACACCGAGGGGACCGGCAACGGAGATTGTGGAACCACTTCCCACAAACAGTCCCGTTCTGAAGTAGGGGGTGTGATGCATGTCAGGAAGAGATAGCAAGAACATGATGATGCATGTATACACACCCAATGGTGCCCCCAAGGGCAATCATCTGCAGATGCCTTGCCTCCAGCTTGCGGTGCAGATGCTTGCCGTCGGCCGTTGCGTAGGCGGCGTTGTGCTCGGCAGCGTGGGTCTCTTCGACCTTCTTGTCAGTGTCCATTTTGCTATTTTTGGATCTGTTCTTTCGGTGTGCGCTGGCAGTACGGATTTAAACGCCAAACAGACTTGTCTTATCTTCCTTTTGTTCCAATTTTAATTTTAGTTGCGGGTGGCGCCCAAAACGACTTAATAATATTGCAAATGTAACCCAATATGAACGGTCTCGGAACATGTCGGGACATCCCGGAGACTGCTCCGGCACTCGCAACGCTGTTTGCTGCGAGTGTGCGCGTGCTTCCGCTCTTGTCCCTGTGCGTCTCGCTCTCTCTCTCTCTCGCTCTCGCCCGCTTCCTTGGCAGCTGATTAGGGTTGCGGGCATCGGAACGAAGGGGAGATTATCTCTCTCTTCGGAGTGAGTCCATGTGTTCAATCCATGCACATGCCGTTTCAAACTGTGTCATCCATCCATCCATCCCAGTCCTCTTATTGCCCTTATTGATAAAGTCATCGAATGTGATAAAATGTGCCTCCCATTTTAAATATGTACACTCAATTAACAAAAAGTCCGGTACGCCGCCACAAAATAGTCTGGCGCGACAACCTCGCTGCCAAACAGCCCGTAATGCACTCCATCATGCAAACGTGCGCTGCATTTCCCAACTTGCTCACCGTCGCATCCACGGTGAACTCCAATGTAAAGCGTCGTTCCATCTGACTCATGCCCAGCCTCAATCGGCACCAGCCCCTCCAACCGCGTGTGAGAAAACGCTCCATCTTGCCGTGCCCAGGTCACTGAAAATGGGTCTCCACACAGGACCTCAAAGCCATGTTCGAAATGAACTTCTTTGCCCGCATACCCAATAAAACACCCCCCTGTGTTTCGTGCTTTTCCGACTTGAAGACTGCCCTCCATTTGAATTCGCGCTGCAAACAATGCCCCGCCGTCTTTGTCTGTTCCAATCGGGATTGCGTTATTTGGGAATGCATGCGAGGACGCCTGCCTCCAAAACACTGCAACTTGCGGGGAAGGTGCGTTGAAGACGGGTCTGCCATGATCCACATGACCATGGTGGTGGTCGTGAGGTTGCGCATAATGATTTGAAAACTCCAGAGTAACATCACGCGCGTGTGGTTGAATGTATGCCGGCTGATGAGACAGATGAGTCTGGTTGAATCCCTGATTCAAGTTCTGTGCGTGAACTAGAATCAAAAAAGATTCGGTCGAACGCTCCTTGCCCATAAATCCGTAGCTCATGCCGCCATGTAAATGCATTCCGCACTTGCCAACTTGCGTCCCTATGCCGATACTGCGATCTGCCGTCACGGCAACAAAAAGAGGGTCGCCGTTGCTCTCGCGCCCAGCCTCGATTGGCGCAATTGTCGCCACGAACGCAGGGACAAGCCGACCATCAACACGCACCAGCTGGACTGCGCCTCTATCTCCACACAGAACTTGTACATTATCTTGATTGCTGCAGTGGCTGACACGCTCCTTGCCCGCGTATGACACGTATGCAGTCACTCCGCTGCTGTCGCGGCGTAGCTTGCCCACCTGCATCCCGCCCTCGTACGTCATGCGGCATGCGTACAGGGGAGAACCATCAGCGTCTACTCCGAGGGAAATCTGTATTCAGTGTCGAGAGTGTCAGAAGTCGAGATCAAAGTGGATGCATGTGTCGGATGTGGGCACTCACCGCTTGGTCCAGGACTGACTGCCCGTTCTGCGAGATGGGGGCCCACCAAATGTGATGGGTTGGATGCTGTTGGTTGGAGACTGGGAATCCTCCGAGGATTGGCTGCATGTGCATGGCTGCTGTTTGTGATGCTTATTGTTGCCTCGTTCAACGCCCTTTTTAAACCCATTTTGGACACCCACGATTTTTTTGAACTGAACTTCCCCCATTTTATTTTAAAATATAGACACATTTTTAATAAATTTATTTCAGGGAATTGTCAGGTCAATCTTTGAGCACATCTCTCAACTTCAAAAGGAGAAACCTCCCTCTGCTCCCCCAGCCATCCATCCATCCATCCGCACCGACACGCAGAACACCCAGTTTCTTCCACCACATCATCACCTTCACTGTCTCGGAAGAAAGACCCTCTCGCGTCAACACAGCAATGGCCGCCGTTCAAGCCATGTCCGCTCCGCCCCACCCACTCGAGGAGGGCAAACCACCTCTGGACCCATCCTTCCAATCCATTAGAAAAGTGACGCTCAAGTCCGACAAGCCCCACACGCGTAAACCACACCTTGTAAAACCGAGCACTGTCCCGGGCGGCCTAAGCGGCAACTACGAGCACAGACACTACCAAGCAATGCACCCGACCTGTAACAAGCTTTTGGCTGTCCGCTGGGAGAGTTACGTGTTTGAGATTCATCGCAGGAACCTCAAAAAAGCGCGTCACACCATCGACGACTCGAGACCGAAAGTGTACAAGCATTTGGATATGCGTTTGAAAAAGACTCAAACGGAAGAAGGTGCAGGATTTCTCCTTTTATTTGTGATATTGTTTTTTTTTTTAAACACTGTGTCCGAACTATGCAGAACGCATGCACACAATTGAAAAGAACAACAACATACTCTTTAACCGAATCATGAGCCAGAAACTCAGAGACACCGACGTGTCCAGCATCAGTGACTCCCGCGCTTTCGATAAAAGGCGCGACCATATCCACGAGGCACACACTCATATCCGGCAGTGCCGCAACGATAACATCTTGAAAGACAACCTTGTGAGTCGTTTTTTTTTTGTTTTTTTTTCAACAACGACGTTTAAATTTCATCTGTTCATACCGCACCTTTCTCTCCACCCCCCAGACAATCCTACAACGCATTGAAGAAAAAGCACCCAACTATAACCGCCTTGCATGGTACTCGGACCGTCTCCGAAATTTGGGATACCTCTGCAACATTGCAGAATACCCAAAACACTACCTGGACCAACTCGAGGAAGGAAAACCGCACTACGACCTTGTCCGCCCAAAAACGCATGAAATCACATACATGCAAAAAAGGGGCAACAACAACGCGGCGGTATTGAACGCGCGAAAGAGCCAAACTGCGCCGGAACAGGAAACCACCTCTTCGACACTTTTGAGACCCAAAACGCGTGGACATCCGACTTCTTCACCGCTTTTGGGTGATAGTCAATCTACTTCAGCTGCTGCGAGTGTGATTGCTGGTGGTGCGGAAAACAATGACGCTGACTCATCCCAGCTGCCTGTAGACTCAAAGGCAACTGAATTTCCATCGCAGGATGCCTCAGAAACATTGGCAGCAGCAAATGCGGTACCCAACCCTCCATCACCTAAACAAACCCCCGCATCCAAAAGCACGTCTATCCGGGGCACACCAAAACAAACCTCCTTTGCAACAATTTCTCGTCAAGATTCCGTCACAAAAGCTGGTGCAACACCAAAAAAATCCAGCGTCGCCGTTTCTCCTCGCAAACAAACTTCGCAAATTCAACTCCATGATTCATCAGCACCCACCACACCCACCCAAAAATCCGTTACAAACCTTTCAACCGCAACACCAGCTGCTCCTGGCACCCCTCAAAAGCAATTATCCACAGCCACACTTCACCAAACCTCAAAATCATTTACTCCAAAACACGCCGCTTCAACAACCTCACACAACAGCCCCAGAAAATCTTCCCTCGCAGGCACACCCGCGAAACAATCCTCCGTCAAACAATCGCGCCAACCTTCTCAACAAATCCTCACACAAAAATCCTCCAAACTACCCTCCAAAGCCGCCTCCATCCTCTTGGCAGACACTACTGCATTCACAGCCAAAGAAGAAGAAGCTTCTTGGGTTGAAAAAACCTACAGCCAACACTCACTCACCGACAACCGCCCCGCGCGATGGATGGAAGATGAAGCATCAGCAAAAGCGGCTATCACAATGTCTGACGACCTTGCCGACTTGGGGATCGTGGATTGTAATTCGAGCAGTGTGAGTGTTGACGCTGTAGCTGTAAGCAGTGATGAACGTGCTGCTGCGGAATCTGTAGGTCCACTTTTGGTGGCAAAGGAAGGATCGCGGCCGAGTTCAGGATGGTCTGAGTTTGATGACGCGTCTCCTGAGGGAGAGGATTCTGTGATGGCGTTGAATGAGAGTACTTTGTTGGATGTAGGCGGTGTGGTTGTTGATTCTGAAGATGTTGTCAAGATCCCGAATGCACTTTTCGACGGCACAAGTGGCGACGGTGCCGTAATTCAACTCATGAACGATGAATCCCAAGTGGAGGGTGAAGAGGATGATTTTAACTATGAAGCCGATGCCGCGCACGAGGAGATTGAGGCCCTGGATGAAATGACATCTGAGCAATTGGAAGCCAAACTGGGTAATACTCTTGTCCATCATGAAAAAATAAGTGTAAGGCAGGCGTATACTAACCAAAAAATCCATCCATTCAAACTTCAGAACTGGAGACGGTAGAAAGGGAGGCCATCGAAAAATCCAACGAATACTATTCCCAAGAAGAGGCAACTGGTCAGATGGAAGCATTGATTAATCAACTGGGGGAACTGATCCAAACGGGCGCGGAAGGAGAAGAAACTGTTACCGGTGGAGACTCCTCTAAGGTCTTGGAGGAACACTTGTTTGATCATATTCCTGAAAGCCACGGGCAAACTGCACATGGCTCGGAGCCCAAAGAAGAATCCAATACTCACGCACCCGAAACTGGAAACGAATCGTTGGCTGATCATGATGAGACGGCTGTCTTGCACAATCCAGAAAACGCGTATGACGCCGATGAGTTCCAAAACGATACTGCAGATGGTATTGAACTGGATGGTCAATATGATGACAGCTTCGGAGAGAAAGATGAAGTTCACGAAGACATGCAGTATCATTCTTCTCATCCTGCCGAACAAAACGACAAATTAGGTGCAACTAAAGCGCTCAGTGATGATCACAAAGACATGGCAGGAGAATACGAATCAGCAACCAATGAGTATTCACCCGACTACGAAGCTGATGACGATCTTGAAGGAGGGGCAGCAACAAAAGCTAGTGATGCTGGCCAGTCCGAACATAATGAAGACGATTTCGACACAGAGGCACCTGCTCAACCAGTTGAGCCATTTGCTGCTGAACATGTAGAAATAGCAGATGCTACAGCTGCCCAGGATGCGAATAACGATACAGAGTCACCATATGCTGACGAATATGAACCTCTGGAAAAGGACACACAAAATTTCGCTGAATTCACTGATGCTATGGCTGACGAAGCTGGAATGTATGCAGTTACTGAGAAAGCGGACGGCGAAGAGATAATCTCGGATGCAATTAAGGAATCGCACATAGGGTCACTGGAAGAAAATTCGCCCGAAGTTGCTGGCGACAAAGTTGAAAACGAGAACGCACCATCCGGTCATGGTGACGATCAAGATGAAGCCTCCAATCACGCAGAAGCCGAAGTTGGCGACCCCTCATCCAACAACGTAAGTTTAAGTTAAAGACGCTAAAGTAACCTGTAATTTATAGCTATTTCGAATTTAGGCGGAGTCAAACGATGGCCCTCCCATCGAGCCTGAGGCAGCTCTATCCACTGAAGATGACCTCCAATTCAAAAGATCAGCACCTCTTCCACCTATTGACTCCACCGGTACTCGGCCAACATCCTCGAAATCGCATGCAGAGCAGGCGTCCTTATCGAGACCCATCTCCGCTCGCGTTTTGGGACCCATTCCGACGCCACCAAGAGGTAGCAAACCGTCTTCGAGACCCGTCTCTGGATTCCATCATTCTACACACGAACTGTCGAGTCCCAGTAAACGCGCTTCTCTTCCTGATCTCGTCAAAACTGATTCTGCGCCCAGTTCACGCCCACTTTCTGCAATGCGACCTGTGTTGAGTCACGTGGGATCTGCAGCTGCTATTGTGGCCGAAGGACCACTTGAAGGTGGACCAATTCATGATGCTCCAGTGAAGCCTTCAAGCGTGTTTACGGGCAGTCCCGCGGCATCCAAGCGTGCAAGTAAAACGCAATCAGCGCGGCTTTCAAAAACTGCGTCGATTGCAGCTCTTGAACACTCTGCATCGCCCGTCGTCGTGTCCCGATCTCGGCCGTTTTCGGGAGTTACTTCTTCGTCTGCAGTGATTCATCGAGACCAAGATGTTGACGCCGTTCGAAAAAGTATTTCAAACATTGTTGCTAGGTCTTCTTCAAAAATGAATTTGGAGTCAGCAGTCATGGACGAAGTCAAAAAATCCGAGTTTTCAAAGAGTCCATCAAAGGAAGCTCTCAAGTCGGGTTCATCGACTCGACCTGTCTCTGGTGTTGCATCCAAGGTAGATGTCCAAAGAAGAAGCAAAATTCCCTTCAAGACGGTGTCCAAATCTGCATCAGTGTCCAAGCTGTCCACCACTTCGAAATCACGCGTCTCTTCCGAACAAAGTCATCATGATCAGACCAAAAACTCGATGCATGACTTTTCTTCCAAAATTGGATCTGTGAAAGCTTCTAGGGCTCAGTCAGCTGTTCTGGGCAAGGAAACCGAATCTGAAGAACATGTCGCACCAATGCATGAATCTTCAGAGACTGACGAAAAACATCTCGAAGCTGAGAACACAACAGGTGCAGCATCATACCATGATGCAGCCCAAGAGGACCCTCATGCGCAAGATGCAGATGTTATCCAATCATCTCAAGAAGACACTTTGATGGGCATGACTTCAAAAGATGATGGTATACATGACGCTGTTCATTCCCATTCTAGTGAAGTTGAGTCTTCTGCCATTGAAGTGGGAGAGCTACACAGCTTATCTACCGATTACGAAACAAATGGCATGACATTGGCAAATGAAGCCGAATTCAAGCCTGATGATGAAGATACAAAACCAGCAGAGCAGGCATCACAGTTAACTGAGCATCCGCCAAGTGCGCCAACAGATATTGACGAGATCGCGCCAGTCATCGCGGATGATTCTGCGCATCAGTCTTCACACGAAGTAGAGATTGTTCCATCTGATTCAGAGGCTGCCATGCCAGACCAATCTCTGGGTGCAGCAGAAAAAGCGCATTTGGAAACCACGGAGGATACAGCGGAACTTTTACCGGTTGCCGACCATTCCTCTGGCGAAATTCAGCATGAAACCTCCTTAGATGCAGCTGAAAGCACAAGTCCACCCAACCACGATACCATCCAGGATGCACACGAATTATCCCATCATGATGAACCCGAGCATTTGTCTCCAGCTAGTAAACCCGCAAGCGCAACTTCTAAAAAACCGCAGTCAAACTACGTCTCCAACTCCGGAACTCCTAAAGGTCAAAACACGCCCAAACAACAGCTTTCGCGACCTGGAAGCAAGTCCAAGTTGGGGAAAGGGGCGAGTTTGTCCGATTTGGTCCCTCTGAAATGAGCCTTGACCACCGTTCGTTATTTTTCAGACAGCATACACAAGAATAAAAGTAAGAACCGATTTATGGGTCAGGAGTTTAAATGGGTTGATGCATCGGTCGCTTTATTGGATGCACTTCTTCTTGCGCGTTAAGTTATTGATCCGACTATACGATCTGTAGCAAAGTGTCCTTGCAACGAGTGGCTCTCAGTTGTCCTGATCGTCCTCGTCGTTCCACTGATCCAAAAACTCTTGTTTCGACTGCGACGGAAGGCTCTCCAAATACGCAGTGAGTTTGCCGTTAAAGTCATTCAGAGTCATTGGCTCGGCCACCTGCATCGAATAGTGGTCGCTGTGCTCATGAATGACCACAAAGCTCTTTGGGACAGGGGTTCCCTCCTGCATGCGGTAGATTCGCGGGTCGCCCTTAAAGTTTTCGAGGATAGAAATCATCTTGGGGCCCACGGGTCGCAGGGACATGCCGTTGGGAGTGTGGAATGTGTCGCCGACCATTGGCTGCACGAGGCCTGCGTGAGTCTTGAGGTCGAAGGATGTGCGGTTCTTTGCCATCTGAGCGGCGTGCTCTCGCAGGCCCACAGGCAGCCGTGGCTGGATGCGGAAGAGGGTCACTGGGAACGTTGTATACCGTTGCATTGGAGATTTTATTCCTTCTCGTACAGAGAGACCAAACTCGTAAATAAAAAAGAACACCACAAATGCGAATCCTCATCAAAGGCGGTGTGTGGAAGAACACGGAGGATGAGATCCTCAAGGCTGCGGTGATGAAGTATGGCAAGAACCAGTGGGCCCGTATCTCGTCGCTGCTGACCAGAAAGACGCCGAAGCAATGCAAAGCTCGTTGGTAAAACATGAAATACACTGTCGTTCGCTTTCATCGCCTTCTCGCTCATGTGCTGCGACTCCGTTTTTTACTTCTTTCCTCAGGTTCGAGTGGCTGGACCCGTCCATCAAAAAGACAGAATGGGCCAAGGAGGAAGATGAAAAACTGCTCCATCTTGCAAAGCTGATGCCCACGCAGGTCTATCTTGTATAGTTATCAGCCTTATTTTACGATTCTGACTCCAATTCTATCTCGGATCCTCTTTTCGTGCAATCCGTCCATCCCATTATCGTCTTTCT
>QEAP01000634.1:0-13106 GCA_006535975.1 Chytriomyces confervae | reverse complement strand
AAACAAATCAGAAACCCCCCCCTCCCACCCAACGCGCGAAATCAATTCAAAAATTCAAAAAATAACGCACCCTTGTTCATGAGTCCCTTTAAATACTCATAGTCCGGCTCCGCGTCAAACTTTAAATCCCGCACATAGTTTTGGTAGATGCTAAACTCTTCCGGATGCCCGTCACACAGTTCTTTGATGGGCGTGCTCTGCTTCTTTTCGCCAATCTTTTCGTACTTTTGCTTGTTTGTCGCTGCTTTGAGGCCTTGCCATGGGAGTGAACCACGTAGAAAGTAGAAAAACACGTGCCCTAGTGCTTCCAAGTCGTCTCTCCGTGATTGCTCTGTCCAAAAAAAAAAAAAAAACCAGTTATTTTACCTCAACTTTCAAAACGTCAAGACAGGGAAAACAACTGGTTTTTACCTCGCCCAAGATGCGTATTTACACTCATGTACCGCGCTGTGCCGCTCAAGCTCTTTTTTTCCCGATACGGAATATGCACTTTGGTTTTGGGGTCGCGGTACTGCTTTGCCATTCCAAAGTCGACCATGTACACCAGTGACGATGGGTGCGGATGGCTTGCGCTGTGTGCTTGCAGGATTGGAATAGGTTCTAAAAAAGATGAATGAGAAAAATGAGCTGAGCATATCGACACAGAAGGTATGTCAAAAAACTTGCCGTATCGAGACAGACGGCCAATGAGAAAGTTGTCGGGCTTTATGTCTCGGTAGATGAGGTTTTTTTCGTGGATTGTTTGTACGCGTGTGATCTGGGGCAGCTGAGTTAGTACGAATCTTTTTTGTTGCCCGCAAGGAGAGTTTCTTTTTTTTTTTTTTTACCATTTGCTTCGCAACCATGCAGGCAGTCTTTACTGAAAACTTGCGGTGGCATAAATCAAACATGTCTTCAAGCGATGGTCCTAGTAAATCGATGCATAGAACATTGTGTAGGCCCTCCTGCCCAAAGTAGTACGCCTGTGGAATGCCTAGGCTGTTTGCTAGTAACCGGTACGTTTTGTATTCATCCCGTAGCTGTGGAGCATCGCTTTTCCGTGGCTCGAATTTGATGGCGATGGGCAGATTTGTGAGAATATTCAAACCTTGAAAGTGTGAGAGGTCAGTTGTGTTCCCTTTCTTTTTTTTTTTTTTTTTCAAAAAAACAAAAACACGCCCCAAACCTTCATAAATGACGCCAAAGGAACCCTCGCCAATCTTTTTGCCAACTTTAAAATGAGTTCCAATCATATTATTGTTGGTACTGGTCAGGTTGGATTTGGACCCATTCAGTTTACTGCTGCTTCCATTTGCCCCCACTTGCGCTGGAGTCGTCTGATTCTTCACTGCTGCCAATGCAGGTGATTGCGCGTTTTGACTCGCCGATGATTTGCCCTTTTCTTTGCCATCCTCCGCTTTAGAGATGAACGGATCTGCCACAAGTTCCCGTTTTGGCGACGACGACGACGGCGCCAGGTCTCCTCCACTGACACCTCCCGCTCCTTCCTCTCGCTTTCTCGTTGATTCCCGTTGTTGCTCCATCCTGATTTGAACGGGTGTACTTGAAGTTTCGAGTGGTTTGTTTGTTTCTGATTGGATGCTGTCCATTCGTGTTGCAGCGTCCGTGGGTTTTTGTGATAACACGGATGCACGGTTTGCTGTGCTGTTGTTTGTAGTGCGGCCGGATTCTTGGGGTTGTTTCTGGCTGGTGCTGATTAATGGACGCGTTGATGCTTCGTCGGTTAAGATGCTGGCCGGGTCGGCGCGAGAGCCGCCGTCGGATGTAAGTGAGATGGGAGATTTGTTGTTGTTGTTGTTGTTGTTGATGTTGTTGTTGTTGGTGTTGGTGGTGGATGGATCGATTTTTACTGGGGATGGCTCGGTTTCAGACGTCTGTGAACTGGATGAAGTGATGATCAAGGGTGGGAGGGGGGAGTTGCTGGTAGAGATGCCAGTCATTGTTGAGGGGATATGAGTTCTTTTCTGGTTGAGGGATGGCGAGGGGTTTATTTTTCAATGTGATGCCTTTTAGGTGCGTTTGGTGTTGGTTTTTTTACGGGGAAGCTCGTGTTGCGCTGATTTGTCAGTGTTGCTGTTTTTGCTGGGGCACGGTGTGTGCTGTACGTAGGTTGGGTAGGTTCGTAGTTGGCGGGTTGGAAGAGAGATTTACAGGGGGAATAGGTTTCGATTCGTACTGCTGGTAGCGCAGGGATACGTCTGGTCCTCTAAAGTGCGAGACGTAGCGTGGTCTAAATCTAGTAGGGGATCTCGAAGGTGACTAGTCCTTTTTTCGTAGCAAGCGAAGAGCGGAGGCTGTGTAGTGGAGGAAGCTGCAAAACCCTTTGTTCGAGAAAATTGTCAAAGGAGAGTTAAGATGTGTGTGTGGGCGATCTTGTAAAATAAACAGAATATATTTATTATACTAATTACTAATACGCGTTTCTTGTTCATCTTTCGCCAGTTGGACTGCCTGCCAGGTCTGTTACGCGTTCTCGTTCGCGTAAATAAATATTCAGCAAACCGTAAAATAGACAAATCTTCGGAACAGTTCCGGCCAAACTCAAGAAAAATGCTGTCCCAACGACGCTTCCTGTCCACTGGACCCAGCTTCACGCGCATTGCATCGTCCGACTTCTTCTCCGTCTCCAAGGACATTGGTCCAACCGGCGCATTCACTGGAGTTGTCACCGTAAGCATTGCCGTCTCTCTCACGACACCAAACCTCAACCAACTCACACACACACATACACACATCCAAAACACACAAGGTCTCCTTCAACCGCCCAAAGAACCTCAATGCACTCACCGAAGACATGGGCATCGAATTCGAGCGACTGATTACGCATAACCTCGCGTCGGACACTTCGATCCGTTGTTTGATCCTCACGGGCGCAGATCCGCATGCTCCTGCCGAAGCTGCTGCAGCACCCGCGAATGGCAAGAAGCCGAGACCGCCTGCGTTCTCTGCTGGTGGAGATTTGAAGTTTTTGCGTGCGAGAACTGAAGTTGAAAAGCCAGCAAGGAATGCCGAGACCATGAGGTACCCACCCGCCCACCACGACTGCATTCCTCCCCTCCCCCCAAAAAACATATGCGCATCAACTAAAAATACGTATTTTTGGCTTTTTAGGCTGTTTTACTCGCGATTCTTGTCCATTCGGAAGGTGCCTTTCCCGACAATTGCCGCAATCAACGGCCACGCTGTCGGTGCCGGCGCGTGCTTAACCCTTGCCTGCGATATTCGGTTAATGGCCGGTGACGTGAATGCAAAGATTGGGTTCAACTTTACCAAGCTTGGATTGACGCCAGGAATGGTAACACAACAAAAATCCCTCCCTTTTTAAAAACACACTCACACACACACAACTACTACTACTCACAGGGCGGATCATTCATGCTCCCAAACCTAATCGGCCACCAAGCATCCGCCCGCCTCCTCCTCACCGGCGACCTAATCTCTGCCCAAGAAGCCCAACAACTGGGCCTCATCCTTCAAATCTGCGACGCGAAATCCTTGTACCCCGATTCACTGGCCCTCGCACGCCGAATCGCTGCAGCCAGTCCTGTAGCCGTTCGTGGAGTTGTCAAGACGATGCGGAATGGGTTTGAAGCGCGTGCGGGTGGAATGGAGCAAGGGTTGTGGAGGGAGGCGGATACGCAGGCGCTTTGTTATTCGTCAAAGGATATGACGGAGGGGTTGGATGCGATTACGGAGGGGCGTGAACCTGTGTTTAAGGATTTTTGAGGAGTGGAAATTTTAGATGCTCTCTCCCTTTGTGTCGCTTGTTTTTCCATTCAAGAATCGGAAAACTGTTTTTTTTTCAGAGCAAAGAAACGCATGCAATATATTCTGTTGTTTGTGTATCTCCATCTTTGAATGTCTATACAGGGTGCCCCCAAAAAAGAAACAAAAAAAAAAATCCAACCGACAACACCAACTCATTTTGGAATACAACGTTACGAAGCATCAGACTTTGAACGAGACCCGACGTTCTGTTCCACTTTCCAGCTCAATGTTTTGTTTGTTTGGCATAGCGGCTGTAGACGCATCCACATCACCGCTCGCAACGACTGTATCTTCGCCGTCACTACCAGTACAGCAACTTTCGTCACAGTCTGTATCGTCCAGATTGGGATCATCCTCTTGATCATCCTCGTCATCATCGCTTGTTTCACTGGTACTCGCGAGCTCAAGGGTTGCAACGAGTTTATCCATCAGTGCGGCTCCAGACTCGGAAGCAACTCCGACAGTGCTGACAACTTGATTGGTGGTGGTGGTGGTGGTTGCAGACTCTTCCGCAATCGTGGATTTTGTTATCCGCCACCAGTTGATGACATCTTCAGCTTGGAGAATTTCGAGATCCACCAACACGTAGACAATCAACCCAAACGCGTCTCCCCACACTGCTCGTGCTGTATCCGGTGCAGCAGGGTAGCAATATGAAAAGAGTCCTTCAAGCGTTGCCAGACGCGTAAAGCTGCTTGGACTGGCACAGTAAATCTGCAAAAGCGCAATGTGTTTGCGGAAAAGTGACCGCATGACTTTTGCCAGTTCTTGTGCAGTTCCTGGGAGCTGAGCGGCTGTAGCGTAGCTGGCCAGAGACGTGATTGCAATCTTGGCAGACATGTATGGACTCAGGGGCAGAGTCGCTGCTAAAACGTCGAGTTGCGTTGGGATCACCGAGGCTGGTCCTCCTTTAAGCAAGCTCTGAATGAGGTTTTGTGTGGCAAGAGATTGCCGTTCTGGTGGCGTCTGGAGTTCAGGTGCAGAAACTTGGAATGACGGCAGAGCGGCGGGTTGCATGTTGAGAATTCCGTCCACAACACTGTCCAGTGACTCCATGTCGGCAAACACGTTGCAAGCCAGCACGTCGTTCATGAATTCATCGTCGTCAAACTCCTCGTCCTCTTCTTCTTCGCTATCATCATCACTGTCATCATCATCTTCGCTCTCGGGCTCTGAATCATCGGAATCAGAAGGGTATGCAGCTGCGGCCGCAGCCTCGGCCTGACACATTAAAATAGGGGGTCTCATAAATACGGACGTCACTTTTGACGCCGGCGGGTCATAGTCATCATAGTCGTAAAAGTCGTTGTAGGTGCGGACAGAAGATCCAGAGTTTTTTCTGGACTTTGGGCTGGAGGAAGAAGAGGACTTGCTCATTGCATCAATCAGACGCTTGTTGAGACTCTTGACTTCGTCTTGAAGGGACTCGACGGTATCTGCAGTTTTGTTTTTGATTTGAAGGGATTTACATTGTGAGTCACGGAAGGTCAAGATGAGATCTCATTTCTTATCCAAAAATCGTTTACCTTCCAGTTTAGCGATCGTCTCTCTTTGCTGCTCGACAACCACTTGGCTTTTAGCGTGCACCTTCCCAATGTAAGTGCGGGCAGTGCGTTCGGCATCCACCGTAGAGCGCATATGCAAGAGTTGAGACTCTACGCTTTCGAGCTTCAGAAGGTTGGCACATTTCTGGCGACTTTGACCCGTGTGATGATGGCGATGGAATGAAAAACAAATGCTTTGAGGTTCTGTAGTAGTATTGATGAAGCTGCTGCTGCTGTTGCTGTTGTTGTTGCTTGTTGAGACAGTTGATGCTTCCGTGGTCATCATGATAAACTTGAATGAAGCAAATCGGCGCAGATAATTCCAAAATGCGACCAGAGCCGCGCGGATGGATGGAGGGAGGTACTGATTGACCATCGAAACAAGTCCATTGTTCTTGGTGGGATTTACAGACCCAAGGTCCAAAGAGGGCCGGACCTTTTCTTTTTGGGAATCCCTCTGATGGACTGAAGGGGATGGAGGGTCTTTGACGGGTGGGAGTCTCGCTTCTGAGAGAAAGGTGGCTGCGGTATCAAGCAGACTAAGTCCGAAGCGGTTGTAGAGAGCTGTTGTGTTGGAGATGGGGTCGGCCGTTTTGATGCGGCGAGGAGCATTGACCAGGGATAAATCCTGCGGCCGGTCGAGCAAGGAGGAGACGGAAGGCGGACGGTGGCCGTACTTCAGAATGCCGACGTAGAGCGACATGAGTTGGTGTTCAAAAGGGCGTTTGCGGGTGGGACGGGGGCAGGGGGGTTTTGTCCAGGTTGGAAGAAAGTTTTGTTCGAGACAATGGCGATTTGTGTTTTTTGCAGTTGGTGAATCACCAAAAATGGGCATTTGCAATGTTTTTATGTAAAAACGTTCTTGAATATTCGCATGCTCCGAGCAGAGAGCAGAGAGCAGAGAGAGGGGAATATTCATAATTGCATGGGAATATTCATAACAACATCAGCGAACAGGGCATCGATGCTTAAGAAGCTGTCAGCGAAGAAAAGAAAAAAAGAAAAAACAAAAAAGAAAAAAGAAAAAGGCACATTCGATTCTGCAGTCAGCGTGTCTCGTAGCACCTGGAGTAACAACAACGAATCTGCTGTTGCCCGTTGTGACGTTTGAAGACTGACGTTTGAATAAATATATTTTGGACTTTAAATTGAAACAAAGTGTTCAACAGGAATGGAGATTGATCCCCTCAGCACCAAACGCAGACTCGGCTCCCGCCGCGGTCTGGGAAAGATGAAGGTCGGCTTCCAAGACGCCCTCCTGTCGGACCTATCCGACGGCGAGAACGACGCCGACACCCTCCGTCAAGACCCGCTGCCAACTCCACCTCCACCACCAGCTCCACCCTCCATCCCCCACCCTCCGAAACCGAAACCAGAACTGCTTCTTCTCGATGACAGTGACGATGAAATGGATGCTTTCTACGACGCATTCGATGTTACCAGTTCAAACACTTTGAGACGGAGACCTACAACCCGCAATCCAACCTTACGTGCTCGCACCATAAAACTGCCACGCCCTGATTCATCAGATGTGCAGCCTACCGTTATACCAGTGCAGCACAGCCTGCGAGTTCGTTCCACGATACGTCGGCCGACTCTCATGATCAGAGAGACTGTGCGAAGGGATCTTATGGTAGCCCGCCGCCGCCCTCCCAACTTATCTTGTTTCTGCATATTTGCATGAACTTTCTGCTGATATTTTTTGATTTTTAGCCGCCTTCGTTTTCCACTACTGGAGATACCCCTGAGATTGCGTCCCTGGCTGTCTCTCCGTCCGTATCTCTTGGAATTCCCAACAGAGGTGCTACTTTGCGCCGTCGAACCACCAGGCGTGCGCCTCCCCCACCGGAAAAAGTTGAGGTACTGTTTTGAAAGCTTGGAGTTCCCCTTTCAATTGAAATTCCCATTCATAAATCAAAACGAAAAAAAAAAGGTCCTCGACGACAGCGACAACGACGCCGACGACGCCGATTTCTTTGACGCAGAAGAATGGGAGGACGAACTAACCAACGCATCCGCCACCGCCGCCGAAAACGAAAACGGTCCTAGCAACAACAACAACAACATTCGCCGCGCAAAAACGAAACGCCGCATAAAACGCGTCATTCAACAATCTCGTGTCTCACGCGCGTTTTATGAAGTCCTTGCATCACGTGCCGGGGAAGCCTTTTCGAATGTTGGGAACGCGGCGCAAGTCATTTCAACGCCGCTTGGGTTTGTAGCAGGGCCTACGATTGCGGGGCTTGTCAGTGTAGGTGGAGTTGCGGCGGTTACGGCGGGACAGGCTGCTGTGAAAAAGTTTGGACGACGTGAGAGAGAGTTTTTTTTTTTTTTGGGTTTGCTAACAGAAAACATTATTACGCTTGCCCCAGTTGAAACTCGAAAGCGGACACAAGCTTCCGAAAAACACATCATGAGCTACTCTGCATCAAGTTTAATCATGTCTGCAACGAAAAATGTGGCGGGGCAAGAACTTGCCGAACAAACGCACGTCAAGGCACTCAGTTTAAGTGTCAGTGCTGCATTGGACGGAGGCGTTGCAGCTGGAACTGTCAGTTTGATTGCATCAGGATTAGGTGCGTTGGGGGTGGTGGTGATCATGTTCTGTTTTTTGTTGAGCTTACGAAAACAAATTGGGATTTTTTACAGCTGCAGCGGCACTTTCAAATAGTGATAAAGACTCGAGCGCGTCCATGCTTTCAAATTCATACTTTAAAGCTGCGTCAAGCGCGATGGGTGTGTTGGCCAATGCGGCTCCCGTGTTGCCGAAATCGATGCAAGGCGTGGCTGAAACTCTTGGAAACATTGGTACAGCTCATGAAGCTGCCCGTGTTGGCGCTGGAATCGATGATTCGGAGGATGAAGAGGAAGAAGAAGAAGAGGACGATGAAGAGGACGACGATGATGATGAGTTTGAAGAAGGTGTGGAAGATCACGGGGCAGAGGATAAAGGAGAGAAATAGAGATGAACAAATGTGGAAAGGGGCAATGTTTCCAAGTTAATGCAAAAAAATAAATAGCGGTTCAGATTGCTTCAACCATTTGCAGAGCCATCGGACAAAAGTTGGGAAACCGAAACTATTTTATTTTTTGCCTACACGCTCAGCCCGTTCTTAGAATCAAAACCGCTTCACTCACTCACTCCACTGCTTAAATTTCAAACTTTTTGGCAATCATTCCCTCAGGCGGGCTAACCTTGACAGGCTCCTTCCCAATTTCCGCCCAGTTGGTGCTCAACACAGTTCCTCCACTTTCTTGGTAACTCTTCATCATTGCCCGTCGAGTATCTTCACTCGCATCCTTGTAAATCGTCTTGAACAATGCTTGAAGAGCCGCTTCACCCTCCGGTTTCTCCTCCTCTTGGTTTTTGATCAGGTTATCCCAATCCGTCTTTTTTTTGCTGCTAGAAGGGTATGCAGGTGGGGCAGCGGCGGGTGCGCTGGCCATTGTGGATACGGGTAACGAGTCGTTGGTTGCTTCCAGGTCGGCCCATCGGATTCCAACGACTGACTTTTTAAGTTTGATTTCGACTTTGGTGCTCATGACGCTGTGCTTGCAGTCGCTTGGGACAATGGCTTCAAACAGGGGGTCTAGTTCGAGCTGTGTGTCGTTTAATGTTTTTTTTTTGAGTGAATTATATCACTGGTCGGGGCATGAATGTTTTTAATTTACCATGTAATCGGATCCAGAAGGAAGTTTGATGGTTACAGAGAGCGCTTTGGTGGCATATTCGATTTTAACAACGTTGGGGTCGTCTTTGGGCAAAGATTTGATGAAAATGGCCACTGTGACAAAGTTTTCATTTTGGAACCATTCATGGCGAATCTTTCGTGGGTTTCAAAGGGGAGAATGTTAAATGCAAGGCAGATGTCCAGATCAAAAATTCAATGGATGGGGGGGCTCACCTTGGCTGGTGGCAAGAAAGCGGCCGCGGGTGGAATGGGTGCAGCGGTGGATTCAGTGGCTGGAGCAAGTGCGGGTGTTTCTGAAATGGTCGCTTGTTCCTGAACCTTGCTGGGCAGTTGAGCCGGCGTGACCCCTTTCAGTTTCAGAATTTGATGAGCACAGGCCACAAAACAAAATAATGGGTAGGGAGGGAAATACCGTCAATGCCGCCCACTTTCGCAATCCAGACATCAAGCAATTTATCCGCACACCCACCGCTCTTTGCCGCACTAAAACTCTCCTTCGCCTCTTGCTGCTTCCCCAAATTTGCCAACGCCACTCCACGCCGAAACAAAGCCTTTGCACGCGTGGCTGCATCTCCACCCGCAACCGTCACCGCCGTCTCCGCATCGGCGAGAGCATCCGCATGGCGCTGCAGCTTTGCATGTGTGATGCTGCGCTTCAGGTGCATCTCGGCGAGGGTTGGACCGCCGCTGCGTCTGCCTTTGGTTGAGTAGTCGGAGATGGATTCGGTGAATAGGGTGAGCGCTAGGTCGTAGTCTTCGTCCATGAATGCGGCTGTTGCGCGTGTGTATGGATCGCTCATGTTTTTTTTTTTTATTTTTTTATTTTAACTTTTAATTTTTTTTGCCTTTGTGTGTTCAGGAGGGGGTGAAATGGTCTGTTTCTGTCGCGTTCTTTCGCATTCTGGACAAGTCGGAAATCTCTCCCTATCGCACTGCTTCGGACGCAGTTTGACGGGAACGGACATGTCTTGTCACGGGCAATGAAAAATGCCTTTTCGGACATAAGGCGGGATGTGCGCACCTTGGGCTGTTGCTGATGAGAATCCATTGAACCTGCGCTGCCGCCAACTTTATATGGGGGGTGTAAACGGGCATCACGAGCACACTGGTTCAATGTGTTTCCTTTGTAGGTGAGGACACCCTGTTATTTGTGCACATGTAAAATACGCTGCGAGAGAGTGATGCCGCCGCCCATCGGACAAGTTTCCCATCTCGGCTCTTTCGTAAAATAAAAAACAATAAAAACTTTGGCAAAGTGGCACAAAAAATGAAGCTCAAAGCATTTGTGTCTGGAGCGTGCTATCAAGACGTGATTCTGCGGGTCGACTCGTGAGTCCCAATCGGAAAAGCACTTTCCCCTCACGCGGAACCCTTCGATCGTATCAGCGAGCGCATCCATCTAAAACATGCTTCAAACCCAGATACCCGCAGGAGGATGCCAAGGTGCGTGCCCAGTCAGTCGAGAAGCGGCGCGGCGGCAACGGAGCAAACGTGCTGCAAGTCCTAAGCCAATTCCAACCGCGGAGCATTGAACAGCGGCGGCGAAGCACGGGCGCCACCACCACAATCGACAGCAGCAGCAGCACCGTCAACGCGGAAATGCAGCAACTCTTTTCAAACCATTCCCTGGAAACGCATCTCGTAGCAGTTCTTGCGGGAGTCGATTCGGAGAATGCGGACGGTGAAACTTCGTTTATTATCAATGATTTACGGACAAACACGCCGCTTGTGTCTTTGGCGCATTGTGTGTTTCGTGGGGCTGGGTATAGCGAGCCTACCGCGTGGATTGTGGCTACGGGTGCTTCGAGAACAATCATCAATCATACCACGTTGCCGGAGTTGACGGCGTCGGAATTTAAAACGGGGATGGCGCCGGTTTTGGACCAGAATTTCAATGACGCAAATGTGAGGGGGAGCGGATGTACTTTATTTACAACATCAACAATGTTGAATAATTCATGTTGTTTTTTTTTTTTTTTTAGGTTGGTGATGCGTCTCCGTCTTCTCTATGGTTTCATTTTGAAGGGCGCAACGTGTCTGAAATGGAGCAAATGGTGGATTGGCTGATTGAAGTGAGGGACAAGCAGTCTGCGTTGTGCACTGCCAAAGGTCAACATGATTGGTGGGCGCCTATCCGGGGAGTTATTCTCCCGCCAGTGTTGCCGAATCTGGCATTGGCGAACGAAAGTGGCTCGCTTGTTGCATCGAATCCAATATCGCCGATTGCAATCACACCAGGCATTTCACCGGGTGTCAATATTATTGGGAAACGCGACTCGAGGGATTCAGTTTTGGCTTCAGTATTTTCCAAGTCCTCAAATACGGGGGAAGTTGCATCCGCACCGGTTGGCGCGGCGGGGCCAAGTGGTCACCAAAAAGCTGTGGCTGAGGTGCCCCAGTTTACAATCTCGGTTGAATTTGAGAAACCGAATCGACCTGGGCTTGATAATTTACTTGGCAAAGCAGACTTGCTGTTTTTTTCAAAATGGTATGCTGAAGGACGTGGGTTTCCGAATGCACCGACGGGGTTTCTGGATAATATCCGACGAGAATGTAAACAAGGGGCGATCCTGTTTCTGACTTGGAGTGAGCAAGGATGTTTCTTTCTTGTAAACGACTTGAAACGGCCTGCGCAAACACACCATGTTCCAGCACCGCAAATCTTTCCGGTGGATACGATTGGAGCCGGGGATACGTTTGCGGCAGGGATACTGTACAGCATGGGCCTGCAGAAGTGGGACACGCGGCGTGCGTGTGAGTTTAGTGTTCGCCTTGCGACAGCCAAGTGTGCGCAGGTTGGGTTTGACGGATTGGCGGAGCGCGTGATCTGAAAAAATGTTATTTTTTGGTGTGTGTAATAATAATACAATGATGACGAATGAGTGGTACTTTCTTGCGCGTGACGTTAGACTGGTTCAGTGTTTGTGCGTGGGATGTATGTAGTTGGATGGGATGGATGCAGGTGTTGCTGCTGGTGTTGCTCGTGGCTGTCTCGTATCTCCATCGATCGATCCCGATGTTTGCACGCTTCAAAACACGCAGAGCCCGTGCGACATGAATACGGCTCAAGATTTCTTACCCGGCAAAAAAGCCTGGGACATTTAAAAAATTGAATGTCGGGAAACGTCACCAGCAACACCTGGACCAGCAGCAGCAACACCAGCAGCACCAGCAACATGCCAACAGACCTTGGCAAGGTGATTCTCTGGGGCGCCGTGTTCCCGACTTATTCATGCGGCATCCTCCTCAACGGCCTCATCCTCGCCGTCATTCTGTGCTACCGGCGCACGCTGCTCTTGCACCGAATCGACTTTGTGTATCTGTTCCTGCTCTCTGTCTGCATGCTGTTTTCCGTCGTATTCACCGTGCGGTTTGCTGTATCGCTTGCGTACAACTTTCAGATTGAAGATAGTGCGTTGTTTGGACAATTGGTCGGCGCCACGACCTCCGTCTCTGTCGTGAGTTCATACACCCGTTGCTTGTTCTTCTCATGGCATTGCTTTACACTAAAACCTTTTTTTTTTTTTTGGTACAAGTTCTTTATCTTCACGGCCAACGTGTTTCTTGCTGCCGAGAGATACTTTACTTTCCGCGATGTCAACGACCGACACAGTCTCAAATATTTTGTTCTTTTGGGCATACACAACACCATCATGGCCGGTATTATTGTTGCCACGTTCGTCGTGTCGGTAAGTCCCAACCTCAAGTTTAAAAAGAAACCCTCAATTGACCCTTTTTCCACTCTCAAAGCCCAGTAGCAACCGCAGCTGGCCAGACAACACGATTCCTCGGTACATCTGGTTCGCCGTCACTGGATGGTCGTTCTTTGTCGGCTTCGGGTTGATTATCTACCTGTACTTTTCGACGTACCGGTTGGTTTCACGCCAGCTGAGGGACACTCTGTCCAACCACAAAATGGACGAACTGCGCATCCTTCTCGAACGCAACGTGCTCAAGAACAGTATCATCATGAGTGCTGCCATTATTGTGTGCTACTTGCCGAATGCCATCTGGCTGGGTCTCAGCAAGACGGTGACGTTGACCAAGGAACAGAGTACGTTGGCATTGGATATCACGTGAGGCCTTCTTTTTTTTTTTTTTT
>QEAP01000633.1:0-11510 GCA_006535975.1 Chytriomyces confervae | reverse complement strand
CCTGTCACACTTCCAGTCGCATAATTTCCAGTTTTTACAGAGTCGTAACCAGCCCCATCTGTTGCACTTGGATCTTCGTTGAACTGCGAAAATAATTGAAAAAATTAATAAAACCACCGAAGGCACAAAAAGCACTTGTGTGCTCCCTACCAAACTATCAATCATATCATAATTGATCTTTTTCGACAAACTGGGTTTGCTTGCAATGAAATTCAATCCAGCCTCGTGTGCACTGCCGGCAGGACCTGAACCACCCGATGAAGGTTCCCGCTTTTTTCGCGGCTTTTTCGAAACGGGTTTGTTTGCGTTTGCAGCGTCTGTGGCCAGCTTGGCGCGCTCCCAGTCCTTGTTCTCAGCCTCCCAAAACAGTTTTTTGATGTCTACTTCTTCTTCAGTAAGAAGGCATCCGTTCACTTCCAGGTCATCGTCGAGGAAGGATAGGTCTTCATCGTACGCATCCATATTGATTCCGGCTGGTTTTGTGGTGATGTTAGCAAACCAGGAAAAGAGAGAGGATATGAACAACAGAGGCAAACCAATTTTCGCAATTTCACGAAACTCTTCCGTTTTTAGCGCTTCTTGCATTTCATCAGCAGCAGCTTCTGCCTCAGGATCCACGTCCACTTCTTCCGCATCATACTCATTGTACCCACCACGACCAGAAAAACTTTTTCCTTTTACATCCCCATCTTCATTCCGTTTAATTCCCGCTGCACGCGCAGCCAGCTGCACAGCCGACAAACCGCCTTCGCCAATTGCCTTATCCTCCTCATCCAAATTGCGTTTCTTTCGCAAGAATGAAGGCGGATCCTGACTACTTTCGAGCATCAAGTTTTGAAAATCATCAACACTCAAAGCGCTTGAAGGAGTTTGCTTGAATTCGGCGAGTCTTTGGCGTAAGGTTGATTCGCAGATTTTCACAATTTCGACAATTTCGGTGACTGAGCGGGTGAAGCCGTTCATGCGCGCTGCGATATACAGGCATGCAGCTGCAAGTTTGAAGTCAATATTTTAACTTTGTTGGGAGTGGCAAAATAAAGATCAGCTCACCACAAATACCAGCCGGCTTCCTTCCACGCACGATCCAATCGCGATCCAGTCGAGACACTAGCTTCGTTGCATCTTTGATAACGTTGGGCGCCTTATCTTCGAATTCGAGGCGCGACGCAAAACGAACAATGTATAACATGGGGTCAACAAGCGGAATGTCTTTGATGTTAAGGGAGTGGACGAGACGGACAAAAGTAGTTCCAAGGGAGTACAGATTCATGCGCAGGTGTTCGCTAAAGTCAATCAACATGTGCGATGTCTTTTCAATGCGACCTTTTTTTTTTTCGTTGTTTCGGGGTTGGATGAGGAGAGGATTGGCGTGCGATAGTCGACTTACAGATGATATAGAGGCACGCCGCTGCGACACTGTTTGATTTTCTTCCCTTGGTGAAATTTTCTGTGAGGCAAAGTGAGTCCGGAAGGTGCAACAGGACGAGTCATTCAAAACAAGAAGTACTCAACGGACGATTGCCAGGTTAAAGTAGCGCTGCGCTTGCTCAATCTGCCTCCCACTCATGCGCATCTGGTGCCCAATCTGCGCAATTCGACGATGTCCTGTTGAATGTTTCAAGCACGATCAGACTTTGTTTTTGACACTCTGAATACGCAAAGGGAGAGTCACCGTTCGCAATTGTCTGCTCTCTACTCTCAGGCACGGTTCCGTTGGCAGCACCGAGTCTTCCTACACCCCCGGGACCACCCTTTGAGGACGCCCGCGCTACCAATCGGACAAGAAGTCAGTGACAAAGAAGCGGATTAGCGCAGTCAATTAGTGCACTCCAATAACAAGTCCCACCTGAGTTTTTACTGATGAAGAAACCATCGGCTGATGCTTGTCCACCTCCACCTTCAGTGAAGGTGACCTCGCTCACGATGGCGTTCTGCTCAAGAACTTCACCACAAGATTGGCACACAAGGTGACCGAGGGCGTTGTCCGTTTCGACAGCCGATGAGCCGCACCGACATGTTGGCATGGTTTGTTCAGTTTGACTTTATTTAAAGTCGTTCGTAAAATAAAATCAGCGACCTGAACATGTTCTACGCAAGCACAAACCACGCCGCGTCGAGTACTCTCTCAAGCACGCGCTTGGCTCTTGAAGGTCGCGAATGCATTGCAGTGAAGTAATAGACCTCACTACATGCATCGGAAGCTGTATCCTAACCACCAACTCTCCACAGCAAAGTGACCCAGATCCAGCTCCTGTCTCCCGACGGCTCCATCATTTCGAACATCCCTCTTAATGCGCGCATCGCATTCCTGGCTGATGTATCGCTTAATGTATTCCCATCCGTTGATTCGTAATCGAAGGCATCGAGCTAACTGAATATCATCCTTCCCAATCGCTTACTTTCGCATCCATAGCCTCATACCCCTGCGCTTCTCGTTGCAACAACGAAACACAAGTGGGCTGTTTTAAAGGTGCGCATTTTTGTTCGAAAGACTGCGATGTAACCAACCAACCACCGTCGCAGATGAACGCAGACTCGAAAACGCCATCTAATGCTCTTCGCGGGTCCTTTTATCAGTCCCTTTCTACGCCCGCTGCAAGGGGAATCCTTGCTGCGTCCTTCGTTTGCAGCGACACGGGCTTATTCACTGCTGCCATTCACGCGTACCTTGGTGTTATCCACTTTGTTCAATTCGATGGTTCAGTTTTGGCTACGCATCCATCATCCCCATTGAAGAAGCAGAAAAGAAACTCGACTGTCGAAACTTCAATTCGCGTCAAAGAGCTTAACATCTTGCAGGTTGAATTTATCAAACCTGGAAAGGACCGGTATTCTATCTTTGAAGTCTTAATCCATTCCGCTTCAATAACATCTTCTCATGCGTACGTCGTAGGAGATACCCGTTGGTTGGAATATTGCATCAAGACGCCAAAAAAGCGCGTTTCATCACCGTCTATCAACTCGATTTTCCAAATGCTCAATTGCTTCCTGTCTCTCCAAACGCGTCCCATCTTGATCGCGGATGGAGCAGACCATTGTCAGTTCATCCTGACACTTCATCTTTCTCATCACCGTCCGGTAATTCCGTTTCCTCGTGGCAATCTTGAAGACACTAAAAATCTTGGTTCTAAACATTCAGGATCCGGAATCCTCACTTTCAGTCACACTCTTGTCAGCTATTACGTCAACGGCGCTTGTGTTTTCAACGTTGCTGCACCTGCCCCATTAACTGGTGTCTGCGAACAAACTCAATATTTTCGTGATGAGGATGGAGATGAAGATATGGGCATTGGCAGCGTGGTTAAAAATGAGGATGTTTCTGGCCGTTTTCAATTGTTAGTTGGAGACGCGAACGCGAAGATCCATTTATTGACGTATCCGGGGTCTGGAGAGGAAGGAGTTTTGTCTTTGATTGGCACGGTAAGCGATGCAACATTTTTGTCCTTTTCGACGTTTGATTTATTTGATGTCACCTGTTGACAGGCTTCCACGGCAACATCGATCACCATGATATCCCCCTCTACAGTGTACATTGGCAGTCACTCTGGGGATTCGTATATGGCGGATATTGACTTAAACTCGCAGTCTCTCAGCATTAAGGAAACTTATCCAAATTTGGCTCCAATGATTGACTTTGTTCATATCGAAAGTGGAGGCAGCGGACAAACGGGCACAGCTGGACAAGGAAAAATTGTAGCCTGTTGTGGGCATGGTGTCGATGGGTCCTTGAGGGTGATGAGAAATGGTGTTGGGGTTGTAGATGTGGCAGAAATCGAAGACATCGAAGGAGTGCAAGGGATTTGGGCTGGCTCTGCTTCATTGGAAGCAAAGTGAGATTTGAGTTTCTTGAGATTCGTGACACGTTTAAATGCTCACAACACTTTTTCAACCAGGACGGACGATATTTTGGTCCTTTCATTTATCGGAGAAACAAAAGTATTGTGCATGGATCAGGATGGAGATCTTGCTGAGTGGGATCTTGATGAGAATCCCAGCAACGTTATTTTGGAAGAAACCACATTAAACTTTGGAAACGTCGTACATCGCCAGCTCGTTCAGGTAATGTGGCAGCATTTCCGTCCATTCATTCGTCGCCTTCGTCATTTACTAACCTTTGTATTATTCGCTTTGTCTGCCGCCTTTTTGTTCCTCAGATCACTGGATCTCGAATCGTACTATTAGATTCTGCCACAAAGTGCTTGCGTGACACCTGGACGCCGCCTGCTGGATCTCGCATCGTCAAATCTGGATTTAACACACATCAAGTGGTCGTTGCATTGACTGGAAATGTAGTGGTCTATTTGGAGGTGCAGGATGGCGCACTGAATTCCAAGGGGTAATATCTTTCCTTTGATTCAGTTTTCAAATCCAGTTTCTCTTACACTTCCCACATCGCTCGCAAAACCACCAGACAACTTGAAACCGAGCACGAAGTGTCGTGCATTGATCTTGCAAATATTGCTAGTGCAGATCGTAAAGAAGGTCATTTGGCACAGTTTATTGTCGCTGGAATGTGGAATGACGGAAGTGTACGCGTCTTTCATACTTCAACATTGCAGCAAGTTCTAAAAGAGGTGCTGGGTGGAGGTGACGAGATGCCAAAAAATGATGTATCAACCATTCGCTGACTTGCGCATTCCTTCATTTCGAACCGGAAGACTTGTTTCCACGTTCCGTGAAAGTTGCCACACTTTCTGGAATTCAACACCTGATGGTTGGTCTTGGGGACGGCCAACTGATATCGTTTTCCGTCGAAGCTCGCAACAACAGAGGGCTGAGTTTAGGCAATCGAAAAAAATTCACGCTGGGCACGCAGCCGTTGAATTTGGTCGGTTTCAAGTCGAACGGGGTGGAACATGTATTTGCGGCCAGCGATTTACCAGCAGTCGTGTATGCCGAAAATAATCAGAAGCTCATGTGTTCGAATTTGAATTTGAAGGTGCAACCAACTGTTCAGTTTGCCATGTTTTTTCATATCTGATCACTTTCTCTATCAGAGCGTTTCCGCCGTGTGTCAATTCCGGCTGCCCGAAACACCAAACGGCCTCGCGATTGCAACCCTCAATTCCCTCAAAATCGCGAGCCTGGATAATATTAACAAAGCCAATCACAAACTACATGTACAGAAATTCACTCTCAACGAAACGCCGCGTCGCATCATGCATATGGAAAGTTCAGGTGCGCTTGTGGTTCTGACTGGACAAGACAATGCCGAGTCGCATGCCGGGGAAGATTCGCTTGTCCGTGTTTTTAACGATCAGACATTTGAATGTGAGTCCGATTGTTGCGGTGTTGTTCTCTGTTTTAAACCCGAATGGAAAATAGGTTCGGATCACTTCTCGCTTCCAATGAACGAAGCGGCGCTGGGTATCTGCAAATTGAGTATGTCGCTTGATGGTTCAGGAATTGCGAGAGCCAACACTTCGTCGAGTGTCAGACATTTTGTTGCGGTTGGAACCGCCAAAATCGACAGCATAAAAGATGATCCAAAGTTTGGCAGGATTCTTGTGTTTGCTCTGGACCCCACGAGCAAGAAGCTTGCACTGGTTACCTCGTATGACACGAAAGGCCCTGCCTACTCTGTCGCATCTTTGGGCGATGGACTGATTGCAGCCACTTTTGGAAGCAAGGTGAGAGAATGAGCGATTACAGCTTGAAAAGCAATTATTTATCAAATCTTTATTTCAGGTGCAAGTTCTGCAACTCTCCTACAATGAAGAAACAAATACGTTCAACATGGCTCCACTTTGTACTCAATTTGGATTAATCCAAGCCGTATATCTCAGCGTGCGTGACAATATACTTGTCGTCGGCGACATTATCCGGAGCGTGTTTTTGCTTGAATTCTTTCCGGCAACAGGTGATACACCCGCGAAACTCGCCATTACAGGTCGCGATGGCATGTTCGAATGGAACACGTGTGTCGCAACTTGCCCAAGCAACAGTCGCCTTTTTCTGGCGGGAGAAAACAATTGCAACCTGTATGCTTTACGCAAACAGGATGAAACTCAGCAACTGCAAGACGAGCGGATGCGGCTGGACCTCGTTGGTGCATATCATTTGGGAGAGACGGTGAATGCAGTGAAGCCTGGGACTCTGGCCATGAATTCTGCGTCCGGCGCTGTGACTGCCAGTTCCAGCGGTGCGGGTGGTGGAGTGAGTGGTGAGGGGAATGAAGTGAACACGTTGAATGAGATTCGATCGAGTAGCTTGTTGTATTGCACGGCGAACGGGAGTGTTGGGACGCTTCTTGCTTTGGACGCGTCTCGGTTTCGCGTGTTGAGTGGACTTCAAGAGAATTTGGAGTCCCATTTGCCTGCCATTGGAGAGTTTTCGCATGCTGAGTTGAGTGTCCAGTTTTTCTGAATGCTTGCCCGCTTACCTCCCTGGAGCACAGATGGCGTACATATCAATCCGAGAAGCGCACACAAGAGTCGACTGGATTTATTGATGGTGATTTTGTGCAACAGTTTGCAAATCTCAGCGAGGTTGAGATGCGCGCGGTCTTTGAGGGTGCACGTAATGGAGGTGTTGCTGTGGAGTCAGAGAGTGTTGAGGCGGTGTTGGGCATCTTGGAGGAACTTGCGCTTCTCTCATGAGTATCTGCTGGTGCTTGTTTTGTTTGTTTCTTCACACATAGTGTTGAGTGAGTTTTCTTTTTGTGTGCGCAAGTTTATAAATGATGCGCGTGAATATGTACAAGTAAGATGATGTGTGAGGTCAGAGTGCGTTCAGTCCGACTTCAGCGTATGAGGAAATGACAGCGACCAGGAGTTGAACCACGGCCCTGACACATACGTTAGCAATGAACACACAAGTCTGATGAATGACTACTCTAGTACCATCCAAGGGGGACCCACAGCGCCATCGTGAAGCCACCGATTTCGTAGATGGAACCAATGAAGTAGCCCATCAATGACCCCCCAATCAGCGCAGTGATCATCCCAAATCCCGCAACAATGAGAAATAGAACAAGTGCAGTGAGGGGTCGTCCGGCACGCAGTGGAACAGACGCGGCAACCAGCCTTGTGAATGGACATCCTGGTCAGTTACCAATGCCCAGTGACAACAAAAGCTGTTACAAGAGTTACCCTGCGACGCCAAAGACAAGTCCGAATACCGCTAACGTCCACATCAGTGTGAACGACAGCATCTCGCGTCTGTTTGACAGCCCGCCCTCGCCGCCAAGCAGACCACCGATGCCGCCCCCATGCCCCACAAATACAATGGCCGGCCATGTCCAGGACTCGTTGAGAGGCATTTGATGGGATGGAGTGATTGACCCAGGCTGGGTGTTGTTTCCTCCAATCTTTATTTACAGAAGTAAAAGTATAATGGAGTCAGTCCATGAAAGCGAACTGCACGTCGGGCACGGCATCCACCGCGTACCCCTGTCCGTGCTTCGCCATGACTCGAGCGCAAAACTGTCTGCGCTGAAGGCGGAGCTGGTCGATCTGATCAATAGGTTCGTTTTCCATCGTTACGCTGGCACTTGTTGGCCTGTTTATTCCCGCTTGTTCTCGTGCATGCGTTATCGAACCCCTGTGTTGCTTAATTGATGTTCTCAATGCAGCGACTATGCGTCATTCATTGGTATCTCAACAGCCCTCCGTTCATACACGCCACTACCGCAGGGACACGAAAACACGCTCAGGGACACTCGAAATGCTCTGTCTGTGAGTATCACCTCGTTCGAATTGAAGTTCGAATCCTCATGACTTCCTTTTTCAGTCGGTGCGAAGTGCAATTCAGTCTGAGGCAGACCATGTCAAAGCCCTTCTTTTGAGGAGAGAGAAACTGAGGGACGCCAAGGTTCAGTCAATGATATACAAAAGGAGATCAGCTTCGATAAACTGTTTTAATGCAGGCTGTGCTCAAATCCTGCATCGCAATTCATGACTCTGTGCGGAAACTGGAGTCCCTTCTCAATATCGACTCTGTTCCAAGCACCGATTCTTCAGATTCTGCTGACCACGGAAAACTCGTTGAACGTGTTGCCATCGAATTCAATCAGCTTCTCTTTCTCGTGTCTTCAATCCAAAAGCAACGGAAAGAACCACTCGCGTTTGTCAAGAACTTGCAATGGGTGCGATGAATAACATCCTTGTGCATGGTTTTTGCAGCTGTCATTGACGTATTCTCTGTTGTGTGTCAGAGAATCGATCGAATCAAATCTGCGCTCACTTCAATCTTGAAAGAATCCCTCGATCTGTCGCTAGCTTCTGTCAGCGCTTCGAAGACATCAGATATGACTTCTGCTGCTGCTCTTACCCAATGCCTGCGAACGTATCTGCTTATTGATCGTGTGCGGGATGCCGGCGCCGGTGTTCGAGCTTTGGTCCAGCCGGAATTGATGAAACTTGCGCAATCAAGCCAAACCTCAACCACCACTGGAACCTTGACATCGTCGGGACAGGATGCGTCGAATGGAGTTGGATTGCAAAAGTTTTACAAGGACGTGATTGCTTATATTGATGTCCGTCTGGCAAAAATTCTGGCAGTCAGCCGGCAAGTTTTTGGCGGGGTCAGTGCATCTTCTGGTGTCGTCGGACGAAAAGCGAGTGGGATTTTGAGTGCACAGGCCGACGCTGAAGTAACCGCGCTTGCGCATGCATCGCAGAAATCAAATAGCGCATCGAACTTAGACGGACTAGACTATGATTTCTTGGTCGATGAGGTCATGGTCATTGTGTGGAATTGCGTGATCAAATACTTTAGCGGGTCTTGGAATCCGGGATTGCCTGATCTGTTTCATCGTGTATGGGATTCAGCTGCATTTGAAAAATAGTCCATCAGTTTTTTAATGCGCGCATTCTCGTTTTTACAGAATTATCTGGCAACGACCGCATTCATTGAATCCATCGAAAAGCTGTACTTTAAAGAGGGTTCGTCGGGTGTCGCACACTTTCGAATGCATGCTACGACAGTGGACTTCTTGAAGAAATGGAACTTGGAGGTGTATTACCGTATTCGGTGAGTAGCGCATTCATCGTGACCATGCTGTGAAACGCGGGGCTGAAGTTTATTTTTCACAGGGTCAAGGAGGTCGTTTCCCCTTACGAGACAACATTCAGCAACAGCATTTTAGATTTAATTGTGCTTGGTGAAGGATCAGATGGTATTTATCGTGAAACGTGCATATTCTATGGTAGAAAGAAAAGTATTCATCTCAAGCACGTTGCCAGGATTTCACATGCCTCAAACTGTTGCGCTTCAGTCTGCTCTCAAAAAAGCATGGAGCGCAGACCTTTTCATTCCGGCACTTGTGCCTGGATTTTGGAAACTTTCGTTGCAGTGTTTGAATCGGTATTCTGTGTGGCTCAAGGCGGTCAATGATTCGATTGCATATGCTATCAAAGATTCTGCAGAGGTTGATTTGAATGTTCACAATTCCTGGTGTTGTTCATTCTTTCTCATCATTTAGTTTGCTCCTGAAAAACACAGGGCGATACTGGTGTTGCATTATCAGGTGTTTCCGCTTTACCTCACGCAGGATCAATTTCAACAACTTCCGGCGCCGTTTTGTCTGGTTCGTCAGACAGTTTGCCATCCGCAGTTTCCGTTGTTGTGCGCGAAGACCTGTTGTTGCAAACTGTCGCAGCAGTTTTGGGAGATGTCGGATCTTTATTTCGAGAGGTTAGTTGCCGCATGCTTTCCATCTTGAGTAGTTGGAAGCGTTAAAAAGATATGCCCAGATGGAAATCCTGTTTGACAAAACAATCGCTGTTCGCCTTCCAACTGATTTTCCAAATACCAAAAATCTGAAAGGTGGAATTTCTTCTTTTATGTTCCTACTCAATGCATTGATGTTAATTTTATTTTCATTCAGACGTGTTTCTGAAAGTGCCTCAAGACATCGAATCAAGCTTTGTTCCTGAATTTCAATCGAAATGTGCATTGATTCTGATAAAACGTTGCCAAATCGCGTTGGAGCAAGTCAGCGTTGTCGTGCAAACAACACGCTTTAGTAGCAAAGTAACACCTTTCTTGGTTGGTATGCGCTGACTCATCTGATCCAAATGTGTTGTTTCAGGTTCCTTCAGTGCCATCAACTTATGTCTCAAAGATTCTGCTGCCAGCCATTACGTTCTTTACATTAGTCGCAAGTAAAAACTACCTTCAGTTGCCAGGACAGGCCTGGATTCTACGAGGATGGAAATTGCGGATTATGGAAGCAGTTTGTGTGAAGTAAGCGCCTTTTTGAGTCACTTTTCCATCGAATTCATTGTGAATGAATTATGTGCAGGTACCACGCTGTCGTATCCAAACAACTTGAAGATGCGGCACAATTGGACAAGTTTTCACAACGACGCCGTGTCGGAAAGGCCGCAGCCGCTGCTGCAGCTGCGTCTGGATCTGCCAACTCTGGCGATGTGTCTGCTGCCGCCAATACTCCCTTTGAAAAGATCAAGGAGCAAATGAAGCTTGACGTGTTGCAGTTCAAGAAGGAAGTGGACGAAATTCTTTTCTCTGGAGAAAGCGTTGACAGTGCGATGGAACATGTGGCAGAGTGGAGAGCCCTGTGCTCTGTTGTTGGGATCGAATCGACAGCTTGAGGAAGACGATGTATTTACATAAAATTACGAAAACGATCATTTTCTCTTTTTCCCAACCAACTTTAACAAAAGAGAAATGAGCACCTCAATCGGCGGACTCGCAGGATCCGGACTCCTTACAACCCTCCGCAGCGTACGTTCATCAAAGGCTCTCACCGCCTTTTCCAACTGGCACGCCGGTGCCATGGGACACAGAGCTCTCGGTATGATCTCTCATCACCAAGTGTGACTCGTTAACCGTCCCATCCATCCGGAAACCCATGGAAACTTATCTGAATGTTTCATACTCAATCCGTTATCCCAGGCCTCAAGATGGACGATCTTATCCCCGAGGAAGGCCCAATCGTCGGTGAGGCGCTGAGACGTCTTCCACCCAAGGAGCAGGAGGAGCGTCTTTTCCGTTTCAGACGCGCCTACGCTCTTTCCGTTTCTCAGATTGAGCTGGAAGCAAAGGATCAGATGGCTGCATCAGAGGTGTGTGTCTGACTGTTGCTACCTTGACCTGAGAGGCGGGAACACTGTTGCGGAGGGTTGTGAAATTGGAATGCCAGATGCTGGGAAGATAGCCTTCTGATTGATATGGAGAGCGATGTAGACCCCAGCGTAAGACGGCTGTCGATCGGAAATGGGAGTGGAACTACTCATGGGCATATTGATGTCGATGCAGCCACATGTTTTACAGCCATACCTCAGCAGAAGCATACAGAAGCAGAGGATATCTGGATTGATGAACTGCGATTGTTTCGAAACTGACCCACAAAACACAAACAGGACCAACCATACCTCCGTCCCATGATTGACATTGTCGAAGCCGAAATTGCCACCAAGGAGAACTTTGACCTGTTGGACAAAATCCCCGAGTCTCTCAAGGGTCGCAACAGATCCTCGTAAATTTCTGTCAACCGAAATCCCCCCACAATCGCACATATCGAACACACCCTACTGAGCACGCCG